>JBBMEG010000004.1:7305404-7318003 GCA_037832605.1 Cyclanthera cordifolia
GTTGGCTTAGCCTTCGGGTTGCCCCGTCCTCGTCAAGTCGAGTTCCCTGAACAATTATTTATCTGTTTACTTATTTATTGCCTCTCTGTTATACCACTGTTTGTAGTTATTCTTTGGTGAGTTAAATAACTCACCCCCTTCCTATTTTCTGTGGTAATCCACAGGTACACATGGGCTTTACCAGGATGGCTGATCCGGCGCGGCAGAAACCATGGGCACGTCGAGTCTTAGTTTTGCATCCCGATTTTCATCGTTTTATCATTTCTCTTGAATTGTCTTTTGAGGAACCAGTTTTTGAATTTATAATTACTTTTACGTATTTTGTGTTTCTCCCTCACTGTTTGACTAATAATTTTGAAATGAGTACTCCGAACCTTATTTAAATTTCTGTTTTCGTTGCTTGTTATATCTTGGATTAAATGAAGGATTCTTAAGTTCATTAAATGTTTTCAAAGATTCATTATTTATTGCATTTAGTAAAAGTTTTCTTCTCGGGAACCCTAAAGGGTCGGGTCTTTACATCATAGGCCGGCTTTGGTCTCGTTCAACCCTTACGAGTTCTCACCTCTACGGCTCACCCCTAAAGGCGGTCCTGGCCTCTCAGCGTAACTTCTGGCCGTTATCAGTGGATCCAGTCGTTACTTTGGACTCGATCGACTTTTGGGGAAGAGTCCTAACCTCTATGACCCATCCTCAGATATCTATACCTACTTTGGTCGGCCTCGAAAGAGTCGGATTGGCCTTGGCCGACCCCCAAGGTGGATTCACGCCACCACGACAGACCTCCGAAGGGTCTCAGCCTCTCGTGACCCGTTGGGGATCGGCATGGGCTTGGCCGACCCCCGGTAGGAATTCTAGCATTGTTCGAGTATTTCAAGATAGTTTAACCTATAACACTATTGAATCAACCTTAAAAAGAAAATTTCAAATTACACTAAAAACTAATTTGAAGTGTTTTAAAAAAAATAACGTACCAAAGGTAAAGGAACAATTTTTTTTTTTTTTTTGTGTCAAATAGGGCATTGGGTTTTTTTTTTTTTTTTCTTTTTTGAAGTCATAATTAGGGCTTTTGGTTGAGTGTACGTATATGACAGATGTGTGTATATGCCTGTCGTTTTGCCTATGCGTTCATTGTTTTTAAGAAGCCAATGGCATTTTAGTCATTTACTACTATATTTATTCATTTTATTAGTCTCTACTTTTTTTTTTGTAATTTATTTTTACCACAATTTTTTTTTTAATGTAAATTACAAGAAGCAATGAACCTCTACTCGGATCTCTCATTCCAGAGAGAGAGATAAAACCGATCCAGAGGTTGAAGACGAAGAAGAAGAAGAAAGAAAACTAGAGACAAAAATGGAGGTCCAAAATTAACACACGAATTTCAAAGGATTTGGTACTGGTCTTTCTCACTCTAACGATTCATTTTTCTCTCTCTCCTCCAATTCTTCTTTCATCCATGCGGCGAGGCAAGCCCTCAGATCCATTTACAGAACTACCGAAATCGACCGTCCCGCCGGAAAATCATCTCAAAGAGATCCGATACCGAGGCGTTCGAAAGCGTCCATGGGGCAGATACGCCGCTGAGATCAGAGATCCATGGAAGAAAACTAGGGTTTGGCTCGGTACCTTCGATTCCGCTGAAGATGCCGCTCGTGCTTACGATACTGCTGCTCGGTCCCTCCGTGGAGCCAAGGCTAAAACTAATTTTCCTTTACATCCATCGACCATTTCGATCCAGCAAATAGTTCCGTTTTACCAATCGCCCCCGGATTTTATCGATTCCAACGGGTTTGGCAAGATTGAGTGCGTTCAGGCGAATAGGCCTACGTCTAGCAGTTTGAGTTCCACTGTTGAGTCGTTTAGTGGTCCGCGGATTTCTAACCCTTTGTCGATGGTTCCATGGAGGCCGGTGCAGCCTATTTCGCCGGACGATTGCCATAGCGACTGTGATTCGTCCTCCTCGGTTGTTGATGATGATGAGGTTTGTGTTCTTGCTTCTTTCCGTAGAGCTTTGCCGTTTGATCTTAACTTACCGCCTCCCATGGATGTCGTCGATTTAACTGGTGATGATCTTCAAGCTACTGCTTTATGCCTTTGATGATGTTGTTCTTGTTTTCATATCATCGTGGTCTTTTTTTTTCTTTTCCACATTTCTTCTGTGTTTTTTTTTTCTATCTTATTTTCTCGGGAAAAACACTGATCTGAAAAGATTTCAAATATGGTAGTAAGTTAAAGAGAAATTGATCGCCCCCTCACGTTCTCCCCTTTTGTCTGTCGATCGACCCTTTACTTCGCTAGACATTTTAGATTGGGTTTCTTTCGATGGCCATGGGCTATTAAAATGTTGTCTGTATCATTGAAGTTTATTAGCATCGTTTAAGCTGCTGTGTTTCTGATCTGGGATTTTCCTTTCTTGATCTGATTCACATCATCCTTACTACTGTACAAAGATTACCTATCTAATTTATAGAATCTGCTGTGTTCTTTCTGATTCATTTCGAGCGACTTTCAATATCTATTTGAATTGCATTCTATTGTTTGTGATGGTGGTGATTTGATTTAAAAATCTGTTGTAGAAGATAATGGGCATGTTTTATTATGATTT
The DNA here is from genome assembly GCA_037832605.1 of Cyclanthera cordifolia. Classification (NCBI taxonomy): domain Eukaryota; kingdom Viridiplantae; phylum Streptophyta; class Magnoliopsida; order Cucurbitales; family Cucurbitaceae; genus Cyclanthera; species Cyclanthera cordifolia. Next base: position 7,308,013 of record JBBMEG010000004.1, read on the forward strand.
TACTTTTCAGAAAACTTGAAAATGAAGTGTTTTGGCTTTTGGGTTTGATTGTAAGGTTGAAGAATGTGGCTCTGTTTGCAAATATTGAATGTGGGAGTGCAAATATTGAATTTTGGTAGGAGGTGGGCATGATTTTTCTGATAGAGTTTTTTTTTATTATTATTATTAAGAATTATTTATTGCACATGTGATGCTGATTCTTGTATAGCCACACCATTTCTGATTCTGATCTGGATGTGCCCTAAACCCTATAGAGGCAGGGCACCTTTCCCAAGTTCTTCCCCCTTCAGGCAGAGGACTTCACCTATTGGATTACTTTGTTCAGTTTCCACCACAATGCCATGTGCTGGCACATCTCATTTTGGCAAAACCCTAATCAGTTGAACTTGTTATAAGAAAGCATAAACTGATTCAAAGTGTTTTGCCAATTTCCCCCAAAGTTGCATCTTTTGTTTGCACCTTCAAGCATGAGCCACACCCTCCTTCCCTATGATTGTCATGGTAGTTCTCCTTTTACTTTTTTTAAAAAATTTTATAGTAGAAGTGTTTACCTGCAATTTTGTGGAGCGATCAGAAATAAGAAATTATTTTGAGTGATTATGAATGAGAAATAGTAGTAATAACTCGTTTGGACGAGGTTGATTATAAAAGTTCATTTTAAATAGTTTCCTAGTAACTTTAAACAGACGATTGTGAGGCTGGGTTTAAAAGTAAATATAATTATAGCGTTGGAGTCTTGACTAACTTGTTATGAATTTAATTTATAATCATGATCACTTATCCTGAAATTAATTTTTTACTTATTTTATTGACATTTAAATGTTGAAGAGTTGTATAGTTGAATTTTATGATAGTTAGAGTAAATCATTTAGTTATCCTTCTTTGATGTGAAGATTGGTTCAAGACCTTGAACAAGATATCTTCATTTTTAGTGTTGTTAACTTGTTAGTTCAATGGGCTACCAATTATTATTTCAAAATCTCTCACTTTGTAATTAAAAAAAATAAAAATAAAAATAGTGATTTAATTGAAGAAAATAATGAAGTTTGAGTGAAAAACTGAACAAAATCTTTGAGATTGATTTGAAAGGAAGGCCCAGCCAACAACTATGATACAGGTGCTATAATTTTCTCCACTTTTCTATTTTCCTTCCTTTGAAACACCTTGGGCTACGCAATTATGATACTCAATTCTGCCTTGTTTTTTTCCCATTTGCTTCCTCTTATTTAAATTCCAATTTTAGCCCTCATATCATAATATATTCAAACTTCAACAAAAGCTTTAATTACTATTACTTCTATGAGTTTGTTTAAATTGACATCTAAATTTTAACCATCACCATTCATATCTATTATTGTTTACTTAGAAATATATCAACACTCACCATCCAAACTCATCACATACTAATAGTATAGTTAACTATTATAGTGTGGTTAACACGAGAGCGTTTGCGATTTCGTGTATGTTTTAATATTCAAAAAATTATGAGTTCGAATCTTTTATCACCAACTCCAGTTGTTGTAATTTTTTTTATAGTATTGTTGTAACATACTAGTGTATATCTATTATTGGTTTACTTACTGGTCAAATAAGAGTTTTGTTGGTGTCCAAACTAACTTATGTGTATTTTTAAGTGTCTAATCTTATAAATTTTGATTGTCAAAGAAACTTGTAGCTATAGAGCGATAGATAGCTGTTATGGATTGAACGCGAAATATTTTGATTGTTTTTAAGACTTTTTTGAGTTCCTGATCATTTTGACTACTCTATCTATTCACGAAATATGTTTCATGATAGTCATTTACTTAACAATTAATATTTTCTTAAATTATTTTGACAAATAAATATATAAGAGTGTATTTGTTTTTGGCAGAAAAGAGTGGAGTGGAGAGGAGTGGAAAAGTTAATAGTAGTTGAATACTTGTTTAATTATTTGTTTGAGAGTTAATGTTATTAGCTGTTGAGTGATATATTCGATATGAAATTTATTAGAATAATTTGATTGAGATTTTGATGAGTGGTTAAGAGTTATTATTTACTACTAAATACAAATGAGTGGCTTTGAGGAGTAATGGTTAATCACTACTCTTCTGTCAAAAATAAATATAGCCTAAGGGTCGGATATTTATTCGGTCAAAATGTGCATAAGTTGGTTAAGTGCAGAGTTATGGGTAAGCGAGTGGCAAGGGGTTGGGTTGGGTTGGGTGCATGGCCGGTGGTGGTTTCAATCTTTCCTTCAAAGCCACACCAATTATTCTTCTCTTTCTTTCTCCTTCAACCAATTTATTAATTTAATTTTAATTTTTCAAGTCCGACTGTTTGGTGGATATCGCCAAATTCGCACCATTCTTCCTACCACCTAACAATATTCTTTTCGCTATTTTGTTATTATTAATTAATTTCTATTTTCCCGGAGCAAGCCTTTCAACTCTTCGCTTTTTATTTTTTTTCCTTTTAATGTATATTTTAAAATTAATTATTGGTATTAGTTTTGTTTTTTTATTTTTTAAACTATATTTTGGGTCTTCCTTGACCTATTAAAAGACAAATGTAGTAGTTTTGCATTCATGACTCTCAATTATTTATTTTTTTTAAAACCAAACACAATCATTAAAAACTAAAAAATAATAGGTTAAATTATCATTTTGTTTTATAGATTTTTTTTTTAATCTTTTACTTTAAAATGTTTAAATTTAGTTTATATGATTTTAAAAAAAAATTTGTTCATCTTGTTTTCTAAATTATGGGAGGGTTTTTATTTTGTGTATTTATCGAGTTATTATAAATGAGTTTTTACTAATTACTCTTGAAACAAACACATCTAACGAGTTATTGTAATTATTTAAAATAATCACTCATTTCTAATTACTTAAAAGAATCACTTCTTTCTAATTGTTTATTTCTAATCAATCATGTCTAATCATTCATAGTCATATTGTTTAAGAAATTTCGGCCAATCATAAATTGGCACGTCATTATCCTAAATTTATTGACGAAATTTAATTTAATTTTGAGACAATATTTCTCAAATTAAGTTGAGTCAAAATTTGGTTTACTTTGAATTTGGGTCAAATTATATAAGACTAAAGTTCAATTAGCGAGCCCAAGCAGCCAATTCAAATGTCAATATAGGTCCAAATCCATATGGGTGGCCAAGTCTATATAATCAAGTTCAATAGGCCAAGCCCAAAGTCCAGGTCCAAAAACCCATCTAACTCAAGTCTAGGATGCATGAAAGCTCTATAAATAAAGAGACTTTCATTCATTTTCAGAATCCAGAAATTTGAAACTGGGAGAGAATTCAACCAAGCAGAAGACTTTTCAAGCTTGCAAAGTTTTCACTCGACTATTTAAAATATAAAAATAAAATTCATATCATAAAAAAATATTACTAGAAAAAATGAAAATACAATTTTTTATTACAAACTACTAAAATTAAAAAATAAAATAAATGAAATAAATTTTTTTTTGTATAAATTGAGAGGGAGGAACACAAATGCAACATAGACTCTAAGTAAATGAAGTAATATAACCAAGAAATTTCTAAACGTAAATACGATATTTGAGATATGAAATAATAGATAAATAAATAAAATATTATTTTTATTTAAAATTCATAAATATCATATCATTTACTAATAACAAATTCTTGTATGACGCTTCTAAAATCAATAACATCTAAATAAACTATTATTATTAGTCTAAAACAAAACTATTACTATAATTAACTTGTTTGCAAGTAATTACATTCAAATTCTTTCAAAAAAAAAAAAAAAAACCAATTACATTTGAATCAGTTGTTATTAGAACTCTTTCAAAAAATTTCATCAAAAACTTCAATAGTTTGTTAAAATACAAGAAAATGTATTTTCTTGATAGTATGAATAAGTTCTAAAGAATCAACCTTCAACAAAAATTAAAAAAAAAAATAAAATAACTTAAAAAAAAAAAAAAAAAATCAGATTCAAATCAAATAGAAGTATGAGATTGAATCTCACTCAACCCAAGCTAAGTTAAGAAGCCATTATCTGATCAAGCTCAAAACTTTCATTGAATACTTCCTAGTCACCAGCTTAGATATACAATTATCAAAAATATTTAGGTCATGTCTGGGCATGATCTAAAAAATACTGATGCATACACGTGTGGTATAATATTAATCACTTTTTTTTTTTTGGTGTTAAATAGTGATTCATAATGTACTGCATATATGGACATTAATATTTATATCATACCTAAACATGACCTAAATATTTCTCTATCATTATTTCATAATACATATACAACCCACAACTTAATATTAATTAGGATTTTTTTTTTAATTATATAGATTATATGTTTTGAGTATCATTTAATTTTAAGTTTATAAACTAAAATTAAACTTTTGAAAGTTTAGGACCAAAATGAAAGAAAGTTGAGACGCCAAAATGATTTTACCAAAAAAAAAAACCACTAATTATTAGCAATATGAGTTGATTGTAGGTTTGCACCTACAAAATATTTGGATTGATATTTTAATAGTATTTAGAATTATTACTTAGAAAAATGATTTACTATCAGCATTTGAAAGTAATGATTGCAAATAAAAATTTGTTTGTGTATAATTTTTAAGAGCAATAAAAATTAGTAATTATAATAAGGATTTATTTTAAGTATTCAAAAGTAATAATGGGTAATTATTACCGTCAAATTTCTTTGAGAATAGTTAAAATTAATACGGAAAATAAAGATTTATTTTAAATATTTAAAAGTTGGAATGATAATAAAAAAAATTAGTTTTTGAACGTAATTTTTTAGGGCAGTTTAAATTTCAACTTTCCGTTTATTTTCCAAAAACGATTTTCTTTTACAAAATTATTTTCAACAAATTTCAATTTTACTTTTGTCTTTAAATTTTGTATGATATAAATTTTAAAGTACTAATAGCATATATATTTCTTTAATTTTGTTGCATTAATATCATATTTTAGAAAATATTATTTCATAATTTTAAATTAAAAATATTTTCATAATTCTTTTTTTGTAGTTTTAATTTTTGCTTATTTTGTATACATAATATCTTGTAATTAAAAATGAACTTAACCATAATTTCATATTTAAAAATATGTTTCCTAATTTAATGTTCTATCAACAAAAAAAATAACAAAAGAAATTTAAATAAACAAATAATTCAAAGATAATTTTGAAATGAGGATCCATAACATTATGAATTCAATCTATTATAATCGTTCATTTAAAAACTAATTTTTGAATTGCCTCGTAAAAATTGACTAAGTAAGTTTAAAGGGGAAAGGAAAATCGAACACTAACAAAATCAAACATAATCAAATTGATTTAATGGATCGATTCGCTTTGCTATAACAATATTGGTTCATTCGATTTGATATTTTGAAGAACCAAAATATATCGGTTCGGTTTAGGTTCTTAATAGAGAACCAATTAAAAACAAACCGAACCGAATATATAAATAATAAGAAAAAAAAAAGTATGTTGATTTTTAAATTTGATGGTAGAACCAGTTTAATCATGAAATATGCATTATAAATATTGTGATACTTATCAAAAATATTATTTTTTTTGTCCGTAAAATGAAAGTCTTTAGAATACAATTAAAAATCAAATTGAGAATTAAACAAAAAATTTGAAAAATAAATAAATTTTTTTTACTGAAATCAAAATCGAAAACCGAACCAAATAAAATCACACCCATCGATTCAGACTGAATTATTGAAAAATCGAAAATATTGATTTAGTTACCGATTTGGCACAAAATCAACAAAATCAAATCGAAATATAGTCTGGTAACTATTACATTTTGGGTATATAGATATAAATACCCTAATCTATAAAAGGATGATCAATGAGGTAAGTTGTTAGATTTAAGAATTTATTAAAAAAAATGCCAAATTATTTTGACTTTAAATAAATGTTCAATTTTAATTCGAAAATAAATACTGAAATGGTTGGTGGCGCATTGATTTCATTGTTTGCAGGTAATTCGGTTGCATATCACGTCATTGGTGCGATCTTGAAAATTAATATCCGACTCTCATTTATTTGAGAGCCACCTGACATGTGCCGAATCTACCATCATTGTTGATTGAAGGTTGTGCCACAATCTTCCTCTTCCTTCTTTACGAAATAAATGCATGAGTATACAGATAACCTGACAAACCAAATAATCTAAACCATTCAAACTTAATTTTGTGAATTAGGTTGAATTCAAATAAACGATTGAGTTTTGTTTATATTGGGTGGTGTGCGAGTTGAATATATGTTTTTTATTGTGCACATTGAATGAGTTTTGATTTTGAATAAGTACTAGTAAGTGCAATCCATCAAATGTGTTGAAGATAATTTAATTATAAACTTAAATTCAAAATTTAAAATATATAAAAAAAGTAGTTAAATAGAAATATTTGCTCATATAGGTAGGATTAGTTTTTTTCAACGACATTAGATTCGATACATGTAACCTTAAGGTTATTAAGTTGTATAAGATGTAGTTCGAGTTGTGCTCTTATTGATAAAGGTAGGATTTTTTTATTTTTTTTTTCTAAAGACAAAATGTAAAACACAATTCAACCAGAATAGCATGCTCAAATAAGACAATGTAAATCTTTTAAATAAAATGTTAACGTCTCAGCATGAACCTCTTCAATCCATTATCAATCTTGAGTGTCTTCGTTCAACGCCTCCTTTGCTAAATCATGAGCAAGACTATTTCTTTGTTGAGAGAACCAGCTGAAAAACACAAGATTTTAACTTATTCGCCTTCTGTTGAATCTCCATCCCCACTATAATTAGCTCTAAACGATCTTTATCATTACGAACCAATCTGTTAATGATCACAACCACATCCGACTCAACTACTAAATGACAAAAGTCCAACTCCAAGTCCACTCAATGCCATCTTAAATTTCTTTCGTTTCCCAAATTTTCACGCTAAACATATTTTGAGCGATCAACCAACAAAGTCATAATTTCCTACCTTCTAATTTTTTCACCTTTGCATAACAAAGTAAGGCAGCGTTAGTTGAGTTGACACATTTTAAATATCACATCACTGATTCGATCATGAAAATCGATATTCTACTCTTATTTATTTGAGAGCAATGATACCTTTATTTAGGATGTGTAATCCGCTAATTTATATTTAAAAAACACATTATAAACAAGATTTCAACAGTTTATTATTATTATTATTATTATTATATAATAGGTTAATTAATAAAGTATTTTGTAAATTTTTTACCCTGCATAAAAACTTCGTTTAATGGGCTGATTTTGCTAATTGGTCCAAAAATTCACAATTTCAACTATTGGCGGACCGATCATCCACGAAGGGGAACTGGAGTCTTGACGAGAAAAAGCATTGGCGGATCGAAGTCTTCTAGAATTCTTGGGCGGAAATCTGAACTACAATTGGTTTGAAACGCAGCATGCAAAGATTTAAGGTCTCAGGGACTTCGATTATAGGCTCGATTGCAGTTCCTAGGTTGAAGAGGAAGGCCGTAAATTCATGGACGGCCGTTCAGGACACTTTCTATTCCACCAAGGTGATTGAATTTTTCGATTTTGAGTTTGGCTTTTTGTTTGTAGATTATTAAGTTCTATGTTTTGTATGATCAAAGCTTATACCAATAGTTGTTTTCTTGGGGCGTTTTCTGCTTAATCGAATCTCTTCTTCATTGTTTTCACTGTGGTTTTGGTCTTGCTTGCTTTTAGGATGTATTCGAAAGGCACAGGGTGGTTTTTACAGTAGGAACTTCTATTGCATCTGTTGCAACTGCCTGGGTTGGTGAGTTCGGCGGTTTTAACTTTTCATCCCCCTTATTGTTTTTCCTATAAATTCTACAATTGATTGTCCTTATATTGTTAAAAAACCTGGTGGTCTAAGATGCCAAATGTTGATTACGATGAATTTGATCTTTTCAGTTTATACTTTTTGTTGATTAGTTGTTTAACTATGATATTGTACTTTTTACTCCCTGTATAAGAAGTAACCCTGTTTGAAAATTGTAATGGATGGATACATTATAAATTTTGTCAAACACTGTTTTCTGCCACCATGGATGGGCAGGTGGAGGGCTTTTAGGAACAAAAAGGTTATGAGTTTAGTTTATAGTTGCCACTTATCTAGAATTAATTTTCAACGAGCTTATTGTTCGTTCAAATGTTGCAACGGAAATCGGAAAACCATACAGAATAGTCAGGGTGCCATAGGCTGACCCAAACAAGAAAGAGAGGGAGAAAAAACTTTACTACTACACATCCAAGCAAAATGAATGAGAGAGGATTGGTATCTTTAGATTGAAGATACTTTCTTTTGAGTATGAAACATTACGGCAAGCTATTTGGTGTTGTGTGTTGGATTCAATAAATTATGTGTTGACAGTATGCTTAGGTGTTTTTGTTTTTGGTAGAAAAGAGCGGTGTGGAGAGGAGTGAAGGGTTAATGGTAGTTGAAGTAATTAATTACTTGTTTGGGAATTGGTGTTAATAGTGTTTACGCAATTAATAACTTGTTTGAAGATTGATGTTAGTAGTTGTTGAATGGTATGCTTGATGTGAAGTTTGATGTAGTGGTTTGATATGAATGATTAATAGTAGTTGTTTTCTAATATGGTATCAGAGCAGGAGATCTTGAGTTCGAGTCCCTGTCATGTCGTTTTCCTCCCCGTTTAAAATTAATTCCACTTGTAGGACATTTTGTAGGACATTTCTAAAATTTCCAAGTCCACAAGTGAGGTGGAGTGTTAATTGATATAATTAAATTTACCCTAGCCTATAAGTTTAAGCTTTTAAGTTCATTGGTAGTTTACATAATTCACAGCTATTGAATACAAACGAGTGATTTTTGAGGAGTAATAGTTTACTATTTCTTTTCCACAAAAAACAAATAGCCTATAGTTTACCGAAGTTAAGATTGCATTGATTCTGCTGCAGGGTACACTTTACGCCACTATCATGTCGTCAAAGTTGACAGAAGGCTTGAATCTATTGAGGAAGCTGTAAGTATTCTTGCGTGGACCTGCTGTTTTTTTTTTTCTTTTTTTTAAACGTAGTCCTACCATAATTGTATAGTCATCACTTGGCATTTGAGTGCTATTTTGACAATATTTTCTCTTTTGATTCAAGGAAGTTAATAGAAGCACTTTAAATTTGAAAAAGAGATTCAAACCCTGATCCAACATATTCAACATACAAAACTAAACGGATTTTTGTGCTCGTGCTGCTTCTGAGCCCCTTCTTTCTTTTTTGCACATGAATGCGCATGTTATGCCATTTCTCTATGCTGATAGTGACCAGATTAGATTCACATAATTCTTTCTTCTTTTTTTTTTTCTTTTTTTTTTGTGGCAGCTGAGAAAAAAGCATCAACTTGAGAGTTCTGAACTTACAAAGGTTGTTAATCCAGGAAATATCAGTACTCCTGCTTGCTTTGCGACTGCTGGAACTACTTTGATTCTTGGGTCTGATTCTGCTTCCTAATTTCTTTTAATGATGCGATTATGTTCATTTTCGTGTGGATTTTCTCTTTGGAACGTTTAGTTTCATTACTTAGGGCTGATAAAATGCAGAGAACTAAGTCTATCCTCCCTGTGATGAGATAATCACCTGTTGTCGTTACTCGTTGGTATGAGATGCTACTCCTCTTTTGTGACAAAATGCCACTTCTCTCTTTCATTTGCGCTGACAAAAGACAACTTCAGTCTATTACTTATGTAACCGTCTTTAAAACATTTTGCAACTAAGATAAACTTACGTGATTCTATTTCTTTTTATATCCTTTTAAGTGTCGCAAGCCGCATATGCTCACCTCAGCCATTCTTACACCTACTCGATTCTATAACATTTAATATTAAGGAAACTTGTATTATATTAAGTCATAGGTAGCGAGGTACTATGATTGTGATAGGATCCAAATAAGGTAGTTATACAACAACTACTTAGTTAGGAGGTTAATTGGTTAGTTGGTTAGTTGTTA
>JBBMEG010000004.1:7318103-7338850 GCA_037832605.1 Cyclanthera cordifolia
TTTGCAATTAAAATCAATTTGGGATGAATATGTAATAATTATATTCAAATTGAATATCCATGTTAAATACCCTTAAAATTAATGAACCTATAAATGAAGTTACTTGTAATAAATCGTAAAAAAAAAAATCAATATTTCTTATAATATTAAAGAAGTATATTCGAAAATAGATTAACCGTAAAATAGGCACGTAAATTTAGATAAATGATCGATAACGATGAATGTTGAGGCAAACATCGATTGAGATTGCCGTTTACAAATTTGAGGTCCAAACACACCCTTTGTGAGAAGAACTCATTCAGTATTGTTATTATTGTTATTATTATTTGTAATATAACCATATTTTTAGGGGAAATATTACCATTTGTATGTCATTTGGGTGTTTTAGGGTACATGTTATATTCAAAATCCACTGATTTTCTAAGATATATCATGCTCAAATTCACTTTATTGTTACAGGAATTCAGACCGATTAATATGAAAGTATATTAATGATGGACAAATTAATAAAAGTTAAGTTAAATTACAAGTTAAGTTTACGGGTGAAAAAAAAATCGAAGAAATCAAAACGAATCAAATCGATCTAATAGATATTTTAAAAGAATATTATATCATTCTGTCTGATATTTTAAAAAATTGAATATGTTGATTCGGTTTTTTACGAAAGAACAAACAAAAAAAATCAAATCGAATCCAATATATAAATATTAAAGAAAAACATATTAAAATTTATATTCGATGAAATAACAAATTTAAATATTAAATAATAAGTAAAAATATTGTCACAAAATAAAAATTCTTACCATAAATTAAAATAGGACAGAAAATAAAAAATTCTTATTGAAATCAAAATCGAATGCAAACCAACCCCGAACAAAATTCAATAAAAAATCTTTTTTTTTTTTTGATTTGTGAGTCAGACTGTTTGGTGGATATGGCCAAAATCCCACCATTCTTTCTACCACCTAACTATATTCTTTTCATTCTACAAATATTTCAATTCACATTACTTTTGTTTTCAAATTTTCACTTGATGATCTCTTCCCATTTTTAATTAATATTTCATTAGATTTTTCCTTGTGTTTTCTTTCAATATGAGAAAGTTACATATCATTTCACCAACTTTATAGATTCTCATTTTCATTTGTGAATTAAATATGTAATCATTAGATATGCTTAACTTAATCAACAACAAAAATGAAAAATGGAGCTCAAATCTGACAACTCAAATTTTATTTAATAGTTATTTAATTTAGAGTGTCAACCAAACACAAAAAAAAAAATTCAATCTCTCTATTAATAACTAAATGTCACGTGTAAATATAATTTAATTTTCTCTGAAGCTCAAAACTCAATTACTTAAGATTTTTTGTGTTTCTTAATCTCTTTTATTATCCTTATTTATTTAAGGAGAGGAGATTTAGGGTACGTTAGTGGGATAAACTTAATTTGGGTAAAGTTAATCATTCTAACACGTGTTTGGTAGAAGAGCTGCACAAAGTTGGATTTCGAAATTTTAAAACTCGAATTTTGAATATTATTACTGTTCAAATCCGAGTGACTTTTGAACTTTTCATACTCATGTCCTCCCTCTTTTCTTTTCTTCTCTTCTTCGAGTTTCATTTTTCATTATTGTTTTAATAGAAAACTAACATTTTATAAATATAAAAGAACTAAGATGAAATAAAAGTCAAAATTGATGATTAAAATTAGATATTTGAAAGTTTAAAATATAAAAATCACAGTTGAAAGATAAAATTTACGCATTTAAAAATTCAGTTATCAAAATAAAACAAAAATGAAAATGGAGGGACAAAAAAATTATTTTAACCTTTTAATTATAACTTGTAAAAGAGAATTGTAACATATGAATTTTGCCATTAGAATACACTGCTAACCTGCGCTGGCTAGTTGTCCAGTTTACAATTATTATTATTATTATATTTTAGATAATCAACAATTTTTGTAGCATAAAAAAAAAAAAAAAGAGTCTATTTGAAATAGTCCGTTATTTGTTATGAGGTTTTGGTATAATATTTTAAATTAATATTTATTAAATATTCTTAAAAAATCTACGTCGAGTTTTGATTACAATAATTACTTCTAAATACTTAAAATAAATTATCATTATAAATACAAATTTTAATTACTTTTAAAAAGTAAATTCAAACAAGTTTTTTGAAATATAATCATTATTAATTATTTCTATTAAATATTCATGATAAAATTTTCATTTTAAATAGTAATTCTTAACCCTATTACAAAATAAAGGGTATTTAACTTGGATATTCAATTTGAATATAATTATTACATATTCATCCCAAATTGATTTTAATTGCAAAGGTATTCAAACATATAGCACACTACTGGTATCTGATTTTTCAGATTTAATCGTGTTGAACTGGAATAACGCTAAATAATGAAATCATTATGCTGACTCTTTCCATATAAACATTCATTCATAATATCTCATCAAAATTATCTATTAAATAATTCCATCAAATTGCATATCAAATGTAACACTCATAATTAATTATCCAATTGCTAACTACTTTAATTTTTGAAAATTTTAATTACTATTAATCTATCCGTTCCGCTAAAAAAAAAAAAAACAAAAAACAAAAACCTTAAACTATGAAATTTGGGCAAAGTTAGCTAATTGGCCCAAAATTTTGACGACTTTTGGCGGAACTATCATCCGCAAACGAGAACTGGATACTCGAACAGGAAAAAAACATAGAAGGATTGAAGTCTTCTCGAATTCTTGGGAGGAAATCGTCAAATTTCTAAGCTTTCAATCTGTAAATCTGAACCACGGCCTGTTTAGAATGCACCATGGAAAGATTAAAGGCCTCAGGAACTTCGATTATAGGAACAATTGCAGTTCCTAGGTTGAAGAGGAAGGCCCTAAATTCATGGACGGCCGTTCAGGATACTTTCTATTCCACCAAGGTGATTGAATTTTCGGATTTTGAGTTTGTTCATGTTTCTAGACTATAGAAATTCGATGTTCTGAACGCTACAAACTTACAACGAGAATCGTTTTCATATGTCGTTTTTTTTTTTTGTTTAATTGTATCGTAAAGATGTAATCAAGCCCTTTGTTCTTTTCTCCATTGTTAACATTGTGGTTTCTGGTCTTGCGTGTTTTTTAGGATGTATTCGAAAGGCACAGGGTGATTTTTACAGTAGGCACTTCTATCGCATCTGTTGCAACTGCCTGGATTGGTGAGTTCAGTGCTTTAAAATTTCATTCTGTGTGTTGTTCTTCCATTAAATCTGCCTTCGGTTATCTTTCTACTGTAACAAGCTTAGGTCAATTGTTGGATCACGAAACGATGAATTTGATCTTTTGAACTCATAATTTTGGTTGATTACTTGTTTAAATATGATTTTGTAGCTTACCCTTTAAACGAAACAGGCCTATTTCTAATAAATGTTGTAATGGATAGATACACGTGAGTTTTCGTCTAGTTATGCCTACAGCTTACATTCTATTATACACCCAAAGTTCCAAACAAAATGAATGAGAAAGGGTTGGTATCTTTAAATTGAAGATGCCTTCTCATGAATATGAAACAATATGACAAGATGTTTGGATTTGTTTGTTTGTTTGTTTAATTCAATAAATAGTGTTTTGATTTTATGCTAAAGAGTTTAGCAGAAGTTGAGGTTGCATTGATTCTACTGCAGGGTACACTTTACGCCATTATCATGATACCCAAGTTGACAAAAGGCTTGAATCTATTGAGGAAGCTGTGAGCATTCTTGTGTCTATTTGTTGATTTATTTGAATGTAGTTCAGCCATAATTGCATTGCCATGACTTGATATTCGAATGCCCTTGTATATATGTGTTCCCTTTTGTTTCAAGGATGTTAATGCAAAATAACCACTCTTTTCATTCATTTCTTCCCCAATATATGATGCATGGTTATGGTTATGGTTATGGTTATGGTTATGGTTAGTTTTTAGTACTAAAAAGTTTAGAAAGATTGAAGTCCTAATTCAACCTATACAAAATACAATTCTAGTGCACTTCAAATCATCACGTTCTTGCTGGTCAATAAGGCCTTGGGAAATCAAAAGGCTATAGGATCACTTTATGGTGGCTTCATATCTATGAATTAGTTTCATATGCTTTTCCTTGACCACCAGGGTTAGTGGTTTGTTTTGTGAGAATAGTCGAAGTGTGCGTAAACTGTCCCCGACACATATGAATATCAAAAAAGAAAAAGAAAAAAAATTGTTCTACAACTTCTGAGCCCTTTTTCTTTTTGCACATGAACACACTCGTTATGCCATCCATCTCTTGTACTAAAAATGGTTAGATTCACATTTACGTTTTTGTTCTGTGGCAGATGAGAAAAAAGCATCAATTTGAGCATTCTGAACTTACAAATGTTGTTAATCCATCAAATATCAGCTCTCCTGCTTGCTTTGCGACTGCTGGAACTACTTTGATTATTGGGTCTGATTCTGCTTGCTAATTGCTTCTTATGACGAGATTGTGTTCATTTTCTTGTGGACTTTGGGATGTAGGGTTGTTTGGGGCCGATAAAATGCATAGTTTATCCTACCTGTGATTAGAATCATGAAGTGACCTAGTGAACAAAAGGAGCTTGAAAAGTTAAGAGGTGATAAGTGTAATTCATGGTAGTCACCTACTTAGGAATTTATTTTTTACGAGAATCTTTGTCATCCAAATGTTGTAGGGTATGTCCCGTTACATTGGTTGAGATATGCATAAGTTGGTCAGGACATCCATTGATATCAAAAAAAGAAGAAAGCCTATTGATTTTCTACCGATTTACTTACCAAATGCAGCAATTTCAGATGATTGACCCAAGATAAATCAAACTAGACCATTTTGTGAATTAAGAAACTTAAACGCGATTCTCTAAACCTTCTGTTTTTCTCTCCCTTATGGGTTAAGAGGCACGCAGTTCTCTACTTTCATTAATTCATAGCTTTATCATTGAATTCTGAATTTCAATCCTCTACTGAACATTTGATTTACTCTCGAAAGTTATCATTATTAGAAGTCGATTGTGCAGATATTGCTTGGGATGGCGAGGTGGAAAACATTATGCGAACAAGCAATTGAGAAGAGAGCAAATGAAGGCGTTGGGAGAGATGAAACCAAGATGGCAATTGCTCACGAGGCTAAATCCTAAAGGGCTGAACTTTCCATTCAGGAGATCAACAGGAAAAGCTGGGATGCAACAAAATGGCAGCCAAACACGAAATAGAACTCTAAAAGATGCTGCAGCTCAACAACAATAACATCTTGATGAATTAGAAATAAGGTAAGAGATTGTCAAAGAGAAAAAAATAGTAATAAAATAAATAAAGTTAAGAGAGGTTAAGTTAAGCTTAGCGTTAAGTTAAGTTGAGAGTTAAGTTAATTTTGGTGGACATGTTAAGTTAAGCTGAATTAAGTTAAGCTTAGTGTTAATTACTTATGTTGAGTTTTATTTTTCATTTTTCTAACATTTTTTAAATGATTCATACTATTATTTTGTTTTTACTTTTCATTTTTATTCCTCACAATGTATAAATGATAAAATAGATTTCATTTAAAACATTAATATCATTATATTCATTTGGTGACTAATTATAATTTTGAGTTTTTTCCAGAAAAGTATTGTTCGTTAAAATCTATTATTTTAAGTCACTATTATTAAAAATCTAAAAAACTTATAATATCCTTTTGAGTAAGCTTCCTATTGAATTAGGAAATAGTTGCTTAAAATGTGTGATTTATGACCATTTTTAATAGCTTTTGTGACAATTACTTTCGTGATAATTTGTTGTACTCTAGTTTACTTAAAATGAAATTCAATTTTAAGTAGAGATAATTTGTTGTACTCTAGTTTACTTTTGTTACGAGGTATGAGGTCTTGAGTTTGACTTATCATGTAGTCAAGTTATCTCTAGTTAAAATTGAATTTTATTTTAAGACATTTTTAAAAATTTACAAGTCCAAATAAGGAGAAATATTTATTGATGTAATTGAATTGATCACAACTCGTCAGTTTACGTTTTAAAGTTGATTGGTAATTTGTTACAAGTCAACGCATCTCTCTGACATACAAACCGACAACGAACACAGTTCTGTTCATTATCATTCGGCACATGCAAAATGCGACATTTACACAAAAACTTTTCAAAACCAGACATTGTCCTAGGAAATGAAGTCCAAATAAGGAGAAGTGTATTGATATATTTGAATTTATAGCAACTCCTCAGGAGTTGATGGGTAATTTGTTACAAGTCACCGCTGCTCTCTCACATAAAACCCGATAACAAGCACAAATCCCTTCATTATCATTCGAACGTGAGCAAAATACGATATATTGACAAAAACTTTTCAAAACTAGACACTCTAACAGGAAATGTAGAGTGATTATAAACTAGACACCTTCATAAAGTACTCTCCAAGTTCCATGCAAGACAAGCTCTGAGGTTTTAAACCAAGAATTGAAGTAATTTGGGTATGCTCTACACTTTGGAGAACAATATTTTTGTTGGCAATGGCCATAAATTTAAATTGAGAGCTAATACCAATTTCACGAATTGAACCCGTGACACTGGTGTTGAACTGGAATAACAACAAACAATAAAACCACTTGCATTGATCCATTCCATAACTAAATCAATAGCATTGATGGACTTGAATCAAGATAAACTAATTGAAAATTATAGGTAAAATTGATTAAAAAAAAGTTAAAATTAAAATATTTAATTATTTATGAATTTTTTTAAAAAATATTTAAAATAGAGACGTCGACTTCTTCTATAAAATTAAAAAAAAAAAAAAATTTGATGGATAACAAAAAAAAAAAAAAAAAAAAACAAAAATTAAAGAAAATAACATCAAGAAGAAATTCGTGTATATGAAATAGAAAAATTCAAATACTTCATGTATTTGAAGTTCAACCAGTGAGCATATATTTTTCAATCAATACCACAAACCATCTTTAATCACTTGCGGTTTTCAATCTTTAATTGGCATTGTATTTAAGCTGCCGTTTTCAATAATTTCGATATGGCCAAGAATTTGGTGTTTATAACAATTTACATATACTTTTAAATTTCAAAGTACATTTGTTTCATAAAAAAAAAAAAAAAAAAAAAAAATCAAAGTATAATTGACCAATACCCGGTACAGGCAATTAAAAACGAAACCTGGAAAATTTATACAATGCTGACATGGAAGCCTCTCATTGGCTGTCACACGTAACACTTTGCACAAACGGAGAAAAATGAGATCTTAAACAATTCTGGAGGGTTTATCAGTCTCTGCGCGTGTGTTCATCGAGAGGATTTTGCCTTCATCCAGAAACAAAGAGCGAAAGAATGAGAGGTAATCGATCGGTGATTTCAACTCTTTTAGTTTTCATCTTCTTCCTTGGTTTCGATTTCAGCCACGCACTGTATGGGGCATCGTCTCCCGTTCTTCAACTTACTTCTTCCAACTTCAAGTCCAAGGTCTGTTTCCAATTTCATTATCGTTTCCTTTCCATTTTTTGTTTTTGTCTTGGTGAATTGTATTGCGTCTGGCTTGTTCTGTAGTTTATGTTTCTTGATTCCTGTAAATGGAGGAATTGCGCTTGGAGATCTGTCTGTGGATCTCTTTTTGTTGCGGAAATCCTCATTTGACTGTAGTTTTTCCTTGCTTGATATCAATTAGAATGTGATTTCGAGTAGTAGTTTGTGTGTGAGGTTCGGAAATATCTGGTGCCTTTCTTCATTGTCAACTACTTTAAGGTTTTAAACGATCTCGCTATTTTATGCGTTAATTGAATACTTGTGAATGCGATCATTAATCGTATGCGAAATGCCAAGGTGTTTGTACGCGACAGGTTTTTGTGTAATCGTCGTAGTGATCTGTTTTTTGCGTTTTTTTATTGATTATTATTATTTATTACTGCTTTGGCATGTCAGTCATAATTGTGGAATTTCGTTTAGTGTTCAAAGTTGCGTATTCATTATTTTCATATTTGAACTTTGAGGATGAAAATTTTGTGATGCAATAGGTTCTGAACTCGAATGGCATCGTTCTAGTCGAGTTTTTTGCGCCTTGGTGCGGTCATTGTCAAGCCCTCACGCCTGTATGGGAAAAGGCAGCTACGGTTTTGAAAGGAGTTGTTACGATAGCTGCTCTTGATGCAGACGCGCACAAGTCACTTGCTCAGGTTTATCATTAATATTATGATTTACTCATTTCAGTAGTTATTACAAATTCTGTTCCTCTTGTTACTAGCTAGATTTTTTTTTCACTTTTCCTATCTATCAACTTCCGTTACAAATTTACAATGATTGATTATATCTAATGGCTTCCAACCTATTAAAATGTCTGTAGTTGAAAGTTGGTTTTTGTATCTTTTCATGTGGACCAATCACTGTAGTTCTCAGATGTTGTTGTTTGGGATAGATGGAGTTTGATTCCTTAGTTTCATGTTACTGAGCCAATCCTGTCTTTCCATATCCATAGCTTTCCTAGAAAGAGGAAGAGGAAAAAGAAGGCGTAGAAGATAGAATCTGCATTTTCCATTATTTTTTCCTTTGCATTTTAGAGAGTTCCTGTTCTATGAATGTACGTGGTTGTCATTGTTTAGATCATTGATGTTTTGGGCATTATAAGATCCCGAGGTTCTCTAGATGAAAGTAACTGCTTAAATTCTAAGGTGGTTGTTTTGTTCCATCGACAAAATAGCTGCTTCAAATTGTAAGCAGTCATTTTGAGTATCATTCTGCATCTTCTCTTTCTTGAATGACATCCTTGCATTGCTGTTTAAAATTTTAGGTAGTGTTTGGATATGACAATTGACTAATTTCAGTTAGACTTTTCTTCTTCACTCAAGGAATTGATCTGTTTCTTCTCATTTCTTTTCATCGCAAGTTCTTCTAAGTTCTAACTATGAAATTCTTCTTGTTCCCTTTTCTCCTCTGAGTTTCCTTATATTCAATGTATCGTTTATTTCTACAGGAATATGGCATTAGAGGATTTCCAACGATAAAAGTTTTTGCACCGGGAAAGCCTCCAGTAGACTACCAAGGAGCTCGGGATGTTAAACCCATTGCAGAATTTGCTCTACAACAGGTTTCTATCTTAACTTGTTGGGAGAACGTTCATTTTTAGAGCTTTAACTTTCTTTTCTTCTTCTTCTTGGCTTTGTTGTTAACTAGCGAACATTATCAATATCTTTGATCATGTTGTACAGTGGTGAAAATATTTGTTTCTTTCATATTTTAAGACGGTGATACATTGCTCTCATTTCTTTTTTCTTCTTTCTCAGGTTAAGGCTCTTTTAAAGGAACGTCTAAGTGGGAAAACAACCGGAGGAGGGTCAAAAGAGAAGTCAGAACCTAGTGCTTCAGAAGAATTGAATGGTCGCAACTTTGATGAGTTAGTGATAAAAAGTAAAGATCTCTGGATTGTGGAGTTCTTTGCTCCATGGTTAGTATGTTTTATATTTTTTCATACTTCAGAGCTTTGAGAATATTTTATATTTTTTCCAGGATGATTTTTTTTTTCCCTTATTCTTTTCCCTCTCTTTAAGGTGTGGACACTGTAAACGGCTGGCTCCAGAATGGAAGAAGGCAGCTAATAATTTGAAAGGGAAAGTGAAATTAGGTCACGTAGATTGTGATGCTGAAAAGGTTAGTCAAAATTCAACTTTTAGGTATTTAAGCAAGATTTTTTATGAAACTTTATTGAATAACACATATGTGTATTAAAGTTAATACTCATCATCTGCTATAAGGACCTGGCACAATTTAGGGTCTCAACCGAAGCCCTTAGCACCATATGCATGATAGCAAGGACATTCGGGGCATGCAGAATTAGAACACTTTTCAAATCCATAAACGTCAGTTAAATGAAAACAAAATTCATACTTAAATCCAAAAAATTGAGTAGAAGTTACCCCTAAGTTCAAAACATAAAACATGAGTTGGGCGATAAAGAAACATATCATGCCCCAAAAATCCATGCAGAAGTAAGCAAAACAAATTAAAGACTAAACATAGTGTAGTGGGTTCCATGGTCGTCTCCAACTCATCAATCACCAATCTTTGTACAATCTTGTAGTAATTGTGGCAATCCACAGTAGAAATGGTGAGTTTGTGAAAACTCAGTACATCGAGTCAAAGCATCATAAATATCCAAATCATCAATATAATCATAGGGTCCACAAAACCTGAAGATCTTGTAAGATAGGTCAGGAACCATGTCCTCGATCCATGTCACGCAGAGCATTCTTGGGCCATGAACCTAGACACAACATCCACAAGAAACCACAAATCTCTAGGGTAATCTGTGAAATCCTACTCTAGGTCGAGTGATCGGGCAAATATAGAGAGCTAGCTCCGGGACCACAAATCCTAGCATGCTTTTACTCGCGGTGAAGGTGGATCCACATGCTCACCTAGAGCCATAAATCCAACCACATACCTGGAAAGGCGCCCTAGGCTACTAGTAAAACCCGTAGGAGCTGTGAGCTTGATTGGTCGACCATCAATGAAAGTTCCGCAACGAGAGATCACAAATCTCATGTCAAGAACATGGGCACAAACCATTCACATCCGCTTTATCCTTTATCCGGCCTTCATTGTGCCACATGGTTGGCAGGCAAAGGGAAGGAAATGGAGTTGGCAATCAAACCAGGATCAAAGGAAAGTGTTGGGGGCGAGGTGGCGGTCTAAGGTGGGTCATTGGGAGAGAAAGAAGGGTGAGCTGGCATTCCATTTGGGGTGGTCTCGATCAAAAGTGGAGGTGAACAAGGGTGGTCAAATGGAAATGGAAGGGTATGGGCTCGGCTTACCTGATCGAACGGTGGCTTCTAATGCGTCAACGATAGACAGACGTGAAGTGACAACTCCAACGATCACTGCATTGGCCCGCGACGGTTCCATTTGAATAGACATAAGACTCACGTTGGCACGCACACTTGTTGTGACAACAAACACGAACCACGACGGTTCACGTGATGGCCTCATCAGCGTTGAAACGATTTCCTTTGACGACAATGAGCCTCCTTATGTCGAAAGCTCTGTTGAAGAGGGTAGTCGGACAAGAAGGGGACTTAGAGCGGCGCACTGTTGAAGAATAGTAGCCTAGGTATCTTCAACCTTGACTACAACTGGACCCAAAAATTACTGAATTGCTCCCCAACTCCAACCAATATCACTACAATGACCTCTAAGCTGTCAAAAAACTGAAAATGCCCCTGGTCTTATTCCCTTATTACTTGAGTTCTTAACAAACATGGGTTATTACATCTGCTAATTTTAGAAATATACTAATATACTGGGTTCTTTCTTTGTTTTCCTATGATTTTTTTTATGAACGAGGTGCTATTAGAGGTCGTTGTGTTTATTCTTCCTTTGAAATGGATGATAAACTTAAATCTTTATAAGGAGATGTCTAGGGGAAGGAAAATGGAAATGGCTATGAGAAGAATGATCCTCTTACCTATGTTTAGGGACCTATGTGATAAGAATCAAAATATATTGATAACGAAATTACGAAACCACAAGATAAACCAAGTTTTAATAGGTCTTGGAACCTCTCATCTCTAGAGAACAATTCTCTAAGAGCCCACAAGATAACTCTCAATATTTGGATACCTTTCCCTTCACACAACCTCTCTATTTATAACTAAAATCCCTAACCAACTCTCTAAATAATTGCCCTAGCACCCATCATATTATTTATAATTCTTCTAAGGCCCAACCAAGCTTATCACTATGTTCCTGAGAATTATTCTTCCATAACCACTTTTCATTGAACTCTATAATTATTCTCTGCACCTCAAACACACATAACGTTTTCCTATAATCATTTTTTTCACTCAAAACGCAGATATCATTCTCTTGATCATCGTACTTCTTTATATTTTCCCTCTAATCCGAGTCTTACTTCTGGACCAATTGATTAACCTGAGGTATCTGATCGGCAATGGCGTTGCCAGTCTCTAATGGGCAGGTTCAATGTTCAAGGATTCCCCACCATCTTGGTATTCGGTGCTGACAAGGACAGCCCACTTCCTTATGAAGGTGCAAGAACTGCATCAGCAATTGAGTCATTTGCTTTAGAGCAGCTAGAGACAAATGTTGCACCCCCAGAAGTGACAGAGCTGACTAGTCCTGTAAGTTGCTTTTTTGATATGCTAAGTGGGTTTCTAACATAATTTTGGTACAAGCGTGGGAGTGAATCTTGTAAGCTCACTCGTACAGGACGTTATGGAAGAGAAATGTGCATCGGCTGCCATATGTTTTGTTGCTTTCTTGCCTGACATTTTGGACACCAAGGCTGAAGGCAGGAACAAGTACCTTCAGCAATTGTTATCTGTTGCAGAGAAGTTCAGAAGAAGCCCCTACAGGCAAGTTTCTAATAACACATTCCTTTTCACTACCGCATTCTCTCAAGTTCAATTCGTCACTCCTGGATATGATATATAGTCAGTCATCTGTGTATTGAGCTTCTCACTTTAAGAAACACAAAATTATGGTTTATCTTTTTCAAGGAAACATATGAATTCTCTTGCGAATTCCAAAAATAAAAGTTTTTAAAACTATTATTTTATTAGTTTTCAAAACTTAGCTTGAATTTTCAATCAATTACAAAAAAGAATAAAAAAACAAAGAAAGTTATTGGAGAAAGTAGTTTTTTATAAGCTTATTTTTTGAAATTTGTTGTTTAGGTCCGGTTTGATAATCATTGGTTTTTTGTTTTTTGTTTTTGAAATTTAAGCTGGTATTTACTTAAATTCTCAACCCCAATGTTTTATTTCTCTTAAGTATGTGAATCCTAACCAAATCTGATAAACCAAATAAGTATTAGGAAGCTATTTTTTTAGTTTTTAAATTTTGGTTTGGTTTTTAAAAACACAAGTAAGATGTAGATATCAAAGTCATGTAAACAATGAGTTGGAGTAGTAGTCGTAGGCTTAAATTTCAAAAACCAAAAACTAAAAACTAAAGTTGGTTTTTGAAATTTAAACTTATTTTTATCTAAATTTCTACGTATGTTTCATCTTCTCTTAGGTATTGTGAATTCTAACCAAATTCTAAAAACCAAAACAAATATTTGAAAGTTATTTTTTTTTTATTTTTAAATTTTGGTTTGATTTTTAAAAACACAGGAAGTAGATATTCATGAAAATTATGTGTTATAGTAGTAGTGGTAGGCTTAAATTTCAAAAACCAAAAACAAAAAACCAAATAGTTATCCAGTTGGGCCTTGATTTTTTAAATTTAGCTCAACTTTTGGAACATGCGTAAATTGTAAATAAGGAAACTTGTGCAGATGCCCTTGATATGATATGCAGTGGAATGAAGCTTTAACATTTCCAATTACAGCAAAAGGCAACAATAGTACTAATGAACTACATTTTAGAAAAAACAAATAATTAACAAAGGGCATTATATTCTATAATGATTTATTAATTAGATACTATACGAATCTGAATCAACTTTGTACACCATTCTGCAGCTATGTTTGGGCAGCTTCCGGTAAGCAACCCGATCTCGAAAATCGTGTCGGAGTTGGTGGATATGGATACCCCGCTTTGGTAGCTTTGAACGTGAAGAAAGGAGCCTATGCTCCCCTCAAGAGCGCATTTGAGCTCGAACATTTAGTGTAAGTTACAACCTTCCAATCCTTCCAAAACCACCACGTTACAGAAATGTATTAAACGGCTTATGAAACGATTGTTTCTTTTACAGAGAGTTTGTAAAAGAAGCTGGACGTGGAGGAAAAGGCAATTTGCCCCTTGAAAGCTCCCCAGTGATTGTGAAGACAGAGCCATGGGATGGTAAAGACGGGGAGGTAATCGAAGAGGACGAATTCTCGCTCGAAGAGCTCATGGGAGGTGGCGAAGACGATGCCGTTACCAAGGATGAGCTATGAACAAATGGATGCTTTAGTCAGTAGTTAAGGAGAACGTCTGAGTTAAGGTAATAATTTTTGAGGTTACTGGGTGGGACAGTTGGCTGTTGGTCTTCCCTAATGTTAAATTAAACTACGTTTCTTGTATGGTTTTAGGTGTTTCTTTATCACTTTCTTGAGCCTTCTTTTTCATTCCTTCTCACTGATCTCTGTCAAGATTTTGTTGTTTGTTACCTTCCAACAACCAATTGCATCGTACTGATAGGTTGATACCAATGCCGATGTTGATGCCACTGTGCTCGACTCTTCAAGTTCTCACTTCGACTAACAAATTATCTAGAGTTTGATGAACTTTTAAGTCAGCCAAATATTTAGTTTATTGTTTTTGAATACATAGGGATAGAGACTTGAATCACAAATAAACAATCAGATGGTAGATGAACTATACTCATTTTAACATTAATTATAATTAAAGAAAAAAGATATTTGAAGATTAATTATAGTTAAAAGCTTGTTTAACATTCAAGCCAGGATTTAAATTCCTCAAAAGTGTGTTGGTCGACAAAATAATTCCAAATAACATAATACGTAATCCAAGAAATACTTAACTTGCATCCAAGAATCATTAAATGTCAATGTAATAATTCAAATTTTTACAACTTTTATACTACACTATATGTAACATGTCTTCGTGCACGCATTTCAATGCTTAAATTAGACTTTTAAAAAGATTAAAATGAAACAAATTTCATAATATATGAACCAAATTCTTATTTTAACAATAGAAAATAGTTCAAATTAATTTAATAAATCGTAAATTAAGTTTAAAATAGGCTTCAACTATGACATTGTAATTGGAAGATTGAAGGTTTGGATT
Source organism: Cyclanthera cordifolia (assembly GCA_037832605.1). NCBI lineage: Eukaryota > Viridiplantae > Streptophyta > Magnoliopsida > Cucurbitales > Cucurbitaceae > Cyclanthera > Cyclanthera cordifolia. The sequence continues at coordinate 7,332,880 of JBBMEG010000004.1, forward strand.
CTTCAATATTAAGCCTTTATCTAGCAAAAATGAGTGGTAACTTTTTTTTTTTAACAGTCTGGCTCAATTAGTTTCTTTATGTAATATTGACCACAAAATATATGCAGTTTAATCCATCAATTCCCTATTTTATTAAAATAAAAGCAGACCTTACCTTTCTCCCAATTTATTGATATGCATAGTTTTTCATTCACTAATTCGATTGACCCAATAAAACCATCACATAAACTATATAAGTTAGAATAAAAACTTTAAAAGTATAAATTTAAAATAAAATAAGTTTGAAGTATTGGTTAATTCCAATATAATAACAAACTTGAAGTATGTTGTGGGAGTCTTAAATATCCATGTATTTTAAAAAGTTCAATATAACCAGTGATTTTAATTGGATAAATTATATAAAATGGTCTATTTGGTTTAGGAAAAGTTTGCACTTAGTTTTTATTATTTTTAAATTATAATATATAATCTTTATGATTCGGTTAAAATTATAGTTGTGTGCATATAATTTGAAATTTTATAATTTAATTCATATATCAATCTATCTTCTATATGTTTGTTTCACGGTTTACTGAATTATTATAATTGAACGTTTATAATCATTTTTTGAAATTCATTAAACTATTACTACAACCTTTCTTTCCAAACTACTCTAATAACTCTTAAACAAAAAAAAAAAAGAGAAAAACTAATAATTCATATATTAAACAAAAATAAATTAATAATTCATATATTAGACGTGCATAATTAATTCGCTTATTAAAAAACTTAATTTTATATCTAATTAAAAAATATATATAAATTAGGAGGAATCGACCACAAACCATACAAAGAACAGAATCCATGTTACAGGTAAACTAAACCAACCCACCTCTAACTTTTGGGTGACGGTAAATTTTTTATTTTTGAATAATAAGCCAACTTTCTGACCAAATTTAATTTAATCGTTAGAAAATTACACTTAAGTAATGTTTGGTTTGAGATTTTAAAAGTATTTAGAAATAATGATTACATTCAAAAATTTGATTGACGTAGTTTTTAAGAATATTTAAAATTAATATTTAGAATGTGATTTATTTTGAATATTTAAAGTAATGATTGCAGGGTGAAAAGCTGTTTGAATGTAATTTTGAAAAGTATTTTGAATTAATATTTAGAATAAAAATTTATTTTGAATATTTAGAAATAATGATTATGGTCAAAATCTCGTTTCGATATAATTTTTTAAGAATATTTTAATTAGTGTTTAAAATGAGATTTATTTTAAATATTTAAAAGTAATCGTGGGGATAAAATCATGTTTAGATGGAGAACTCTTCCAAACGCTCCTGACACACACCCCTTATGAGGCCCTAGATCCTTAGTCGGACTGACCAAGTCAACGGGACTCGGGTCCAAGTTCATTCAGCATTTCATCACCGCTATCAGTTTCGCGCGAGGCAAAACGCAGTTGCAGCGGCGCGGCGGTCTTTTTTGCCATCAATGTTATGGAAGTTCTGGAAATGCTGCCCAGATCGACGACGAATGATGCAGAGCCTTCTCTACGACGTAGCAAGGCACTTATCGAGCTATAGAATAGCTTCCAATACCGTCGAGATGGCTGCAAAACACGGCGAATTGAGGGTGTTCATTGTCGCCGGAGAAGTCTCCGGAGACACCATCGGTTCTCGTCTAATGACATCTCTGAGGACGCTGTCTCATGTTCCTGTTCGTTTCTCCGGCGTCGGAGGGTGAGCTGTTTCTTCTGTGAAGTAATTTCTTTATGTTTTTTTCCCCATACTTCGATTTGTTTTGCCAATGTTCTCCTTAATTTGTAATATTGATTCAATTTTTGACTTGTAAGTTGTAATGTGATTCTTTCGTGCTTACATTCTTAATGTTTGTTGCTGAATCGACGAATTATCAAGATTTCTGCCATTTTGATCTCTTCGGTTGGTGTATTAAACTCTTATTGATCTCGTTTTAGTGAAGTTCTGTCACTTTAACTGCTGTTTTTTTTTCTTCTCAATTCTCCATTAAAATTTCAGCTGTGTGTTATTTCAGCCCCATGATGTCCAAGCAAGGACTGAAGTCTCTGTTCCCCATGGAGGATATTGCAGTTATGGGAATATGGGAGCTGTTTCCGCATCTAAAGAAGATTAGAGTGAGTAATTCGAAACATAATACGATTGCGTTTTTACTGTTTGCCCTTTTTTTTTTGTTTACAAGATAAGAAAAGGAAGTTTTCTCATTACCATAACTCATATATACAATTATTTGACAAGAAACATTCTTTCATCAAAGAACGAAAAATACGAGAGTAAAAGGTGGAAGTTAAAAGATTTTATGAAAAACCACTTCAATTGATGTTCATATAAAAATGATGCAGTTATAAGAGAGCTTGGAGATAGGACATCTAGTAGATCCTGAGAATTCGATGAGATCCATAAATCCATACTCTGTTCGTACAATTAATTATAATAATGGTTCCTTACACCATCATGGAGCCGCTTTGTTGTCAAGAGTGTGATAAGTAATTAAGAGGTGGCTACCTACATAGGAAATAATTTCCTACGGCTTTCTTTGATATTCAAATATTGTTGGGTCAAGTGGTACGTCTCATGAGAATAGTCGAGATACGTGCAAACTGATCCAGACACGGATATCGAAATAATAATAATGATGGTGATTTCTTATTAATTTAATTGTATGAATGCTTAGCTTTTATATGAATGACATTTCATGTGCCATGAGATGTGTAGATTGCCTGATTTATGTGGAGACTTTGGCAATGCCAGGAAAATCTCAAAAGGACTGTTGAGGCAGCTATTGCGTTTCAACCTCATGTCGTTGTAACAGTGGACTCTAAAGGGTTCTCTTTTCGTCTCCTGAAGCAGATTCGTGGTAATTTGCAACCGATTTCTCAGAGACTATTGAGTTTTGTTAGTTGCTTATAAAATTAAAGCACATGTAAACAATGAGGTGGTTTTGCAGCTAGATACATGCAGCAGAAATTGGATGGTCCAGTGCATTTCCATTATGTTGCACCATCTTTCTGGGCTTGGAAAGGGGGTGAAGAAAGGCTCAAAGGTCTCATTGAATTTGTTGACCACATGTTATGCATACTTCCAAATGAAGAGAAAGTTTGCAAATCAAATGGATTGGCAGCCACCTTTGTGGGGCATCCCATTCTTGAGGATACATTAAACTTCAATACAGTAAGATATGTCTTTATCCTGGTTCCATCAGAGTGTATTAATCATCATTTTTTAACTCAATTCTTGAAAAAATGGGCTGCATCTAGTTGGCTCGGTTCAATTTATGCTAGTTGCTTCTCTAACGCCTTTGGATTTTATTTAGGGGAAGGATTCCTCATTGCTGGAATTGAAAATACATGGAAACTGCAAAAAATTTCTTATTAAAAATGACATTCCTGCTGGTAAATACCACTCTCCCAAACTTTTTTTTAATGTTCATCTCTTAGTTAGCGATTTCTATTTGTACACTTGTAGTAGTCCCCAAGAGTGGCACAGTGGTCAAAAACTTGGGTATTGAATATGTGCTTCTCTCAAGGTCCTAGATTCGAAATCCACCTGAATTAATTTGTAAACGCCTTTCGTATCTCCATTCCTTTGATGTCTCCCGGTGCCTGGTCTGGAGACGGGCGTGGTTACCCCAAATATACCGGAGCGAAACGTCGATTTTCTGGTTTAAAAAAATTTGTACACTTGCAGTAAACACTAATCTCATTTTTTAACAACAAGAAGCATGCAGTCTCGTGATATCCTATCATTAATATTTTTCAAAATTTCAAACCTTGATTCTTTGAGAAAAACCTTTAAAAGTGTATTAGTCACTCAATGATCCAATTTTATCATTTATATCTATATGATTTTTAGAAAAGTAAGATGTTTGTTAAAAAAAAAAAAGCTTAAATCTGGATTATCATTGTATCCGTTTAAGATCCTTAGTGAGACATTTGAGGGAATTTCGTTTTTGAAGATGCAACAATCATTTCCCTGCTTCCTGGAAGTAGGTTACAGGAAGTCAGAAGAATGATTCCAATCTATGCAAGTACATTGGAGTTATTGAAAGAATCCTTCCCAGAGCTGATAACAATCATCCACGTTGCTCCTAATCAGCATGTACAGGACTATATAAGTGGAGTCCAACATAAGTGGCCTGTTCCTGCCATATTGGTTGCTGGAGGGTCGCCACAATCAAAATATGATGCATTCAGTGTAAGTCTTTTCATTTCTTCTTATAATGTAACTTCATCAAGACAATTGTTAGCTTTTGTTCTAGTACAAGTACTTGAAGTAGAAGCCCCCACTTGTAATTCCTAGATGTGAAAATTTGAACCCATGGTATACTGATTGTGATACTGATAAAGCAAACCAATATTCGTCCCCGAGTGGTGTGGTAGTCAAAGACTTAGGTTTTGAAGGTGGGTTCCCCTCAATGTCTCAGGTTCGAGATCCATCTGCGACATTAATTTGTAGACACCTCCCGTGTCTCCATTCTTTCGATGTCTCTCCGTGCCTAACCTAGAGACATGCATGGTTTCCCTGAATATACTAAAACGAAGCTTTGATTTTTCAATTTTCAAAAAAAAAAAACTCAAGCCAATATTCTTATATTCAAGTTTCGACACGCTGGCATTCTTGGAAATAAAAATGTAGCTTACTAACTATTGATTGTTGCTATTTGAATCATTGTTATCTGAATAGCCTGGAAGAACGAAAGTTCTTTCCATGAATGGAAGTTAAGTTCTTTTGAGTGAGAATACTGAATCTACATTCATGTTTATGTTTTTGTGCAGGATTTTGCTTCGTTTGTTATAATTAGGACTATCTACTTATCTGAACTTAGAGGGCATATATTTGGCTTAGTATTCTACAACTCATGAAACTTAACTGCTCTGAAGCACTAATGAGTCTCGATTTGCTTTTTTGTAGAAAGCAATGACTAGTGATTACCATGAAATTTTTAGTTTCTAAGGGATGGGACAGTGGTTGAAGACCTGGATTTTGAAGGAGTACTCTCCTTAAGATCCCAGATTCGAAATCTATTTGTAACATTAATTTGTAGACATCTCTTGTGTCTCCATTCCTTCAATGTCTCTCGGTACCTAGCCTAGGGACTGGCGTGGTTACCTCGAGTATAGTGAAGTGAAACTTCGCTTTCCCGATTTCCGTAAAAGGAAAACCATGAAATTTTTGTGAAAAATTATTTACAACACTGAATCTTACATGCCTGCAGGCAAGTAAGGTCGCTCTATGTACTTCTGGTACAGTAGCTACAGAGTTGCAGCTTGCACGGTTACCTTGTGTAGTAGCATACAGAGCTCATTTCTTAACTGAATGGTTGATTCGGCGAAAAGCGAATGTATCATACATCTCCCTTCCCAATATTCTGTTGAACTCACCTGTTATTCCAGAGGCACTGTTTCATGAATGCTCTCCACAAAGCCTACAATCAATGCTCAAGTAACATGATCTTGCATTTCTTTTTATGCAAACTTTCTTCTCCATTTTGCAACAAACATTTTATATGATCAACATTTTATCACACATCACAGGCTTATATTTAGACTGAATGTAACTACAAAGATTTCGTGGCGTATTATTATTTCAGGGACTTAATTCGGAAGGACGGCCTGCGCAACAAACAAATTATGGCGGCAGAAGAGGTTCTTAAACTGTTGTCTCCTTCAAAAGAACATATGAAGAACTTAGCACAGAAATGCTCATCTCCCATCTGCACGCCTAGCATGATAGCGGCATCTACCATATTGTACTATGAGAGAACACAATAGGTGGGTTGGACTCGGGCACATTTTTCAGCAGTGAAGACTGATCAATTTTGTAATTTTGTAATTTTTATTTTTATTTTTATTTTTATTGTGAACCATTCTAAATTAATATGTGATAAGAATAATTGTGGTGTGATTATTTTGAGTGATGAGAAATGAACGATTATTTTGAGTGAT
>JBBMEG010000004.1:7338950-7352161 GCA_037832605.1 Cyclanthera cordifolia
GATTATTTTGAGTGATGAGAAATGAACGATTATTTTGAGTGATTTTAAAGAAAAAAATGTAGTAATAGTTCGTTTGTATGAATTATTTTAAAAGTGATTATTAAAATTCGTTCTTAATAGTTTCATAATAAAGCGAAACAACCAGTCCCTGTACTTCTTTTGAAAAACATTTCAAATGAAAACCAATGACGAGTAAAGAGATGGATCCTCTAACATTTATCTCAATTCAATCCAAATAAATCGATAACTTAACGCAAATCTTTCTTAATTATATTGTTTGAGTTTTGACCTTTTTGAACTTTCCAAGTATACTTCTATCAGGTTGGCAAATTCTACTCTGTTAAGGGTATCTTATCTATAGGAATAATCAGATTCTCAAATTCTTTTTAGACCATTTCAATCCACAATCATTACAAATAAATATTAAAATGGGAAGAATTTTAAATATTATTTAAATATCATTTTGATTTTATCTTTGTTTTATTTGATTCTTACATTTTCAAAGAATATAATTTTAATCTCTAAATTTTTAAGTTCGTTCCATTTTGATTAATGGACTTTTAAATTTATCTCATTTGATTTCTAAACTTTTAAATTTTTAATTTTAATTCTTAAACTTTCAAATAAATTAAATTGAGTCTTTATTGAAAATTCTTTTTAATTAACTCTTCTTTGAAAATTTAATTTTTAAATATATGTTCACATATTGTCTTACTCATATTAAAATTATTAACTTTGTTGAACAAATTTCAATAAATATTTACTTCTAATATCTTATGGACTACTTTTATTTATTTTAAGTTTAGGAACTAAAATTAAACAAACTTGTAAAAATTAAAATTAGACTTTTGAAAAATTAAAGATCATAATAAATCAAAGTAAACAAAAACGTTGAGGAAAAAAAAAAAAAACAAAAAACTTTGAAAGTCTAGGAACAAAAATGGGTTTTAATTTTTTTATTTTTTTTTTGAGTATTGGGGGAGGGTCAACAAATTATATAGACAGCACTACCGTTCTGGAACAAAATACCGATTTTCATGATGGAAACAGTGTTTAACTATTTAACATTTTAATTGTACCCTAATAAATCTATTTTTCTTATTTTTTTTTCATTGCATTGTCTAATTTTACTAAATAATTTTCACAGTCACGCAAATCAAGCCACCAGTCAGCATTTCATGCTAACAATATCATACCTTAAGACCAGCTCCATTCAACGCAAAAAAAAAAAAAAAAAACGAAATAATTCAATTTCTCAATCCTATATAAGTCGGTGGCCACAACGCTCTTCAATAGGATAATCCCTCTCCAAAATAATCGTCCGTACAAACAAACATACAATAACCTAACCATGGCCGGTTCATTACGACTCCCCCTTCTTTCCCTCGGAATTACAGCGATCCTTCTCTGCTTCTTGTTCACCAGATCCGCCGCCGCCGCCGACACCGACCCCGACCTCGCCGAGGAAATTCACGGCGTCAACCACGCCTCCGCCGCCTGCAACGGCGAGCGCTCCGACAAAGGCGACCAATGCAGGGAAGAACCAGACGATTTCGACGACGACGATTTCGACGACACGTACAAGGTCGTCAACAACGTCGCCGTGAGACTGTCGGCGTCCGGAGGCGTTCTTCATTGGATGGAGAAAGTTGAAAATACTCCGTCGTCGGAGGGAGAGCTCGGCAACATGTTCCTAGAAGGCCACTGATCGGCGCTGTTTTTTCCCCCTCTTCGTTTGTTTAATTACTTTTATGCCCTTCGTTTTTTTTTTAATTTTAATTTTAATTTTCAATTTATTTTCGTCTTTGGTTGCGGCATAAGACAATTGCATGCTTGTGGATCATGGGTGTGCATTGAGTTAGTTCATTATTTAGAAAGATAGTAATTCTTGTGCCCATTTTTTTTTCATTATTGTTCATGAATTTAATTTTAAAACTCGATTTCATTTATTGATTTTTTTTTTTTTAATTTAAGATTTGAATAAATTAAAAGTAGTTTGTTGCTTTTGTTTTTGTTGCAAGTTTTTACGTCAATTATTTAACAAGTATTATTGTTTTAATTGTTATTTCATAAATACAATATCTCTAACATATTTCTAAAAATAAAAAGTATTAAAAGTTCATTATCATGCATAAAGAAAAATTGTAGTTATTTAAATAAATATTTGATATATGATATTCATATTTTAACCATAAATATATAAAATATACAAAAGTAAAAAGAAACAAACAAAAATATAATTAAAAAAAAAAATTGAGTGAAAGAGATTAGATGAATTTGAATTATGATTAATGGTGTTTAATTTGAATTTATCATTATTATTATTATTATTTACTTACACTTGTTAATAACTTTGATTTAGATATTTACAAATAATCAAAGAAAAAAACAAAAACAATTTTCTTTGTCCATACTAGTTTGTTAAACTTATAACTAATTATGACATTATAAGAATAATTTTAACATTATTTTTCTAACAATAAAATGTATTTTGTTTATTGATTTAATTTGAAAATTTTGAATAAATATGAAACTTTTTAATAATGCAATTTCATTTCAAAAAGAAACTTGTATAGTTAGTAAAATTTAGGTTAGTTGAATAAAAGTATAAACTAGCATTATTTCAAATGATCACGAGTAAGTTTTATGAAAACACCATGTATATTTTGTTTAATGAAAATTATTGATAGCATAAATAAAATAGTTATTCATAATAAATTTTAAATAGAATTGATAATTATTATTTATTATCGTATAACAAAATACACCAAAATTTTTAATAACGAGAACATGCAGATGTAGATAAAGATAAACTGTCTTGGAGGTGTCTAAACACACCACAAGAGACAACCTTATCAAACAAGGATATTTTTTATTTTTTTATTTATTTGCATTGTTTAAACAAGGGAAGGAGATTTTATTTTATCATTTTTTATATATTGAAATAATTTTAATAGAAGCAGTAACATCAGTTTAGATAATAAAATTATGAGATAATTGGTTGTAACTCCACAAAATATTATATATTTCTAAGGAGATGTTTGTGTATGTGGAGGTGTTAGGTTCGCTCAATGAAAAAATGGGTCAGATTCTACCTGAACAAACTTATGGGACTTAAGGAATGGAAAAATAAGTAAATAACAATAAGGGGAAAATCTCGTGTACGGTTCTGTCGAGTGGCAGTAAGGGTGACTTATCTATCAACTTTTCCACTATCACCCTCACGTAAAGTTGCCATTGTTTGGAAAGCCAAAAAATAAGTGCTATAAATTGTCCAAAATAAGTGCTATAAATGTTTTATTACAATTATTATACCAAAATTACAGATACAAATCTTTTCCAAAATCATGAACGAACAAATATTTAATTCCAAACACTTTACTAAAAGTGTCAAACAAAATTTTTTAAACATTTCTAATAACTTTTATCTATACACTCAAAATAAAGAGTTCATCAAATCTCAACCATACAGCCCATAATACAATCTTACGCCAGCGCATACGTAATGTTCTTGGAACTACCATTAAAACAGTGCGTCGTCGGCATTCGTTTTCCAATTTCCGTCGACGAAATTGCCGCCTTCTGCACTAACTGCGATCTTCATTTTCGTTTTCAACGCTTACAAATCGCTCCAATTTCTTCATCGAAGCAGCTCTCCGACAATATTGATAATTCCTTTAGCACCGGAGACAGGCGAACTTCTGGTAAGTCATCCATGGCCTCAATTCTAGGCTCCGATTGTCCTTTCACAAATCTAGTAACCATAGTTTTACCTTTTAATTTCGTTGTGTTTGGACGGAATTCAATTGGTGAAACGAGTTGTTTTGGATTGGTTTAGGGTTTGTTGTCATTGCTCATTGATTTTCCGGAGAATGTATTCTTCTATTTGGTCGTGATTTGCTTGAGAAACAATCTAATTGCTCATCTGTTAATAATTTCGTGGTTTCGTAGGTTCAATCCTGTTAAATATTTTCGGGACCTTGGCTAATTGATGAAAGATAGCTGTATCGTTTTTATTTTCTCTCTTTTCCGATTTGGGTAAGGCGGAATTTCATTTGGTTGTTTCTTTTTTGATTAGCATCGGTTTAGATCGATGAGGAGCTTTATTTTTCTGAAACCAATATCTCTTATAATTTCTAATAGCTACGGGCTTCAGAGTTTGAATGTTCTGATAATTTTCAGCAGTATTTGCTGCATAATTTTTGAGTGGTTTACTTTGGGTTCAATTGTTGTTAATTCGTGAGAATTTTCTGGATCTTTCATGGGAACATGAAAAATACCCATTTGCTGCAATCTGAATTTTATTAGCGACCAGTTTAATGGCAACACCATGAAAGATCCCACCTGCAAACAGTGAAAATCGCATTAGGTTAGCCGAAGGGACGACCTGAAGTTTTCTTCTGATATCTTCACTTAATCCATTTCTGTTTTTGTGCAAACCAGTATTAGTTGAATTCAATTTAAAAACTTAAGCGATAGATTGAAGTAAATTCAATTTCACTCGTAGACTTGAAAACTTTAAAAATGTTTTACAAGTGAAATTAATTTTAAATAGGGAAGAAACGATAGAGAAGAAACAATTTGGTAAGGGCTCGAACACATACCTCTACTTATGATACTGTGTTGAATTATGTTTAACTGCCAATCAATATAAAAGCTTAAATTGATAAGTTGAGATATATTTAATTACGTACTATCAGATTTTGAAGAGAACATCTTGCCTTCCCACTTTTAACTCCACATAAGTACTTTTTCATAAGTAAAATATTATCAAGAGAAATAATTTGTGGCTACTATTTGTCACGTTTTTCTCAAATTTTAATGTGAAGTATACTGAATGTCCTGATAAAAACTTGTTATTTCTTTCAGGAGAGCATGGAGCAGCAACACAGTATGTATAACATACACGTCTTATGGAGGGGAACAAAGTATACGGTTGAAATTAGTTCAGATTCTACTCTTAGGGACCTTGGTCAAGAGCTGTTAAAATTAACTGAAGTCAAAGCAGATACCATGCGGCTCATAGTCCCACAATTTTCCAGCAAAAGCTCTAAAATGTTACATCCTTTTTCTGATGAAGATGGATTCTTGGATTTGCAAAAGATTTCCATTCTTAAGGTGCAATTCATTTATTTATTTCTATAAAGTTGAGTTTTTTTAGTTGGTTACAACTTATGGCATGTAGATGATGCATATGAAGTATAGTTTGCTGTTACAATCTGTCAGGAACAACAATTTTTTCTGCTCTCCAGTTTTTTTCCACTTTCAAAGCTACTAAAAATGATCATTAAGCAGCTAGTGCTGAGCAACTGACTAACAACTCTGACTGCTTCAGGAAAACAAGCCTATTAGAATGATGGGAGTCTCTAAGAATGAAGTAGATGAAGTTCTGCAAAATGCAAAGAAAAATGAACGAATCGCTGGGTTTGATGAAGAAGAGAAAAGACTGAAACAACGTTTGCCAAGTAAGCCTCAGGGTTCACTGAAGCTACCAGAAGGGCCCTATGTATTTTGTGAATTTCGTACACTTCAAATCCCTGGAATTGTGGTGCGCTTTTTTTTCTCTGTGATCTTTAGTGTATTACATACCAGCATAAATATCAGCAGGATTGCATTTTGCAGGGCTTATGCCCTGTAATCTTGATACAGATTTATTCATAAATATTTGTTTTTGAATTGTATTATTTTCAATATTTCTTTTATCTGTTGAGAATCGGATAACCTACATGTCTTGAACTGGTGTTGAATGGCACATCCTTTCATTGGCTGTAGTTGAACCCTCCTGCTTCAGAAGCTTTGAAAAGAATGCATATGCTTGCTGCTGATCCTGGTATTGTTGCAATAATGAACAAGGTAAATGATTGTCTAAATCTTGATTTAATATTTCATTAGCAGTTAATAACGTTGTGATTGATCTTCTCTTAGCACCGTTGGCGTGTGGGTATTATGACTGAGATGGCCCCTGTCGGCTATGTTGGTGTGAGCCCTAAATGTATTCTTGGCTTTAATAAGGTACGACTCCTTCAGTGCCCGGGAAGTTCTAGAGTATTATTCTTCAAATTAGATTTTTTACTGTAATTTCTCACCAGAATCATGGAGAGGAGATATCTCTAAGACTTCGCACAGATGACCTGAAGGGCTTCCGAAAATACGAAAGCATTAAGAAAACCTTACTCCATGAACTTGTGAGCTCTTTTAATTTTGTTTTATGCATGGGGAAGATAATAGTACATGGTTAATTAGTAATTAATTCCCGAATAAATTTCTTAACTTATTGTGATTTACAACTAGGCACACATGATTTATTCTGAGCATGATGCCAACTTCTATGCTTTGGATAAGCAGGTAATACTTTTTCTGATTATAGTTTTTTTCTCATTTATTTAAATTAATAATTCTTGCTTTGTGCTTATTATTCCTAATTAAGTTGTTCTTTCAATTTGATATTTCTTAGCTGAATGAGGAGGCTACCAATTTAGATTGGACAAGATCAAAAGGCCACACATTGTCTGGAATTAATTATTCCCAATATCATGAAGAAATTGATGATGGCCAAGATGGCCAAGATGGCTTCGGTGTCTCACATAAGCTTGGTGGAAATATAACTCATCAGCTGGTTAATGCCCGTGCATCTTCAGTTTCCGCTGCCTATCACCGTTTTAACCACTCTTCAGATTACAGTTCCAGAGTGTCTCAAGTGAGTGGAGAGTTGGATCCTGATGATAATTCTAATTACCAAAACAAAATGGAGCCTGATTCTGACGACAGTTCTTATCAAAAGATGCTCGAGCCTGACCCCGTTGACTGTTCCAATTATCAAAACAAGCTTGAGTCTGATCATGATGACAGTTCTAATAATAAAAACAAGTTTGAACCCGATCCTGATGATTCTTTAGGGAGCAAAATTTTAGAATCTGAATGTCAACCAAGATTCAGTAGGAGCGTAGTAGTTCAAACAGAGTTGAGCAGCAAGAAAATGCAGCCTGTGTCTGCTACTAACAGCAGATTTCTGGAACCCACAAAGTTATATGTAGAACCAGATCCTGATGATATGGGAAGCTCTTCAAACGGTAAAATAACCGATCCAGACCATTTTTCTCAAGGAATGCAGAACCTGGATGGGAACATTTGCCAAAGAATGGTTGCTGAACCTGATCCAGATGACTTGGGAGAGAAACAGAACACGTCGGATTGTGGAAGTGTTAATGTAAATAATGAAGCTGATTGTCTAGAAGCTGGCTTAGTGACGGATCAAACTCATTTAAGCATAAACTGTAAAAAGTATGATACTAATCTAGGAGAAGAACCTATGCAGATGGAGCCTGACCCTGATGAGAGTTTGGTACCTGAGGTGGATTTATCTAAAATGCTTGTTGATGAGCCTGATCCTGATGATCAAGAAATTCAAAGAATACAAGACTCTGTTTCTGTTGTTTGCAATCGATTGCGCGAGGCTATTGCAAAGCTGCTGACAGAAGTTCAACCTTCTGAAGCTTCAGCAGTTTTTCGAACTCTATTCAAGATTGTTAGGTAAGTTCAATTCTTTTTTTTGTTTTTTTTTTGCTCTCTGCTCTTTATGGAGATTAGGCTGCTTGTCCCTGGCTACTGACTACTTACCACTGTTTTTTTGCAACTGGTCATGACTAGGGTAAATTATAAATTTGATCTCTATGATCTCAAAAAAAAAAAAAAAAAAAAAAAAAAAAAAAAATCCATATAATTTTAAAAACTTGAATTTAGCTCATATGATTTGATAAAAATCCAAAATAAGTTTTTGTCGTTCGTAATTGTTAGTAAATTAAATATATGAAAGCTAGCTGTTTATGTATATAATAACGTCACGGTACGATCTAAGTTTCAAATAAAATGAACTATCTTTGCGTATTTGACTCACTAGCGTTTTAGGCTATTTGACTCCATATTTACCTTCAGAAATTACCTGATTTTTTTTTAGTTTTTTCTAGTTTCTAAAATCACGGGACTAATTTAACTTTCTTCAAATCATATGGTCTAAATTCTAAATTTAAAATTAAGATTAAATTCAAACTATAGGAACCAAATTTATAATTTACCTACTGTGTCCTTCAAGGTCTCAAGTTTGAAACCCACCTGTGACGTTAATTTGTAGACATCTCTATTTCTTTGATGTCTTCCGGTGCTTGGCCTAAGATGGATGTAATAGGTTATCTTAGGTATCAACTTCGATTTCTCAATAAAAAAAAAAAAAAAAGTATAATTTACCCATTATTTAATCTTTCGGTAGCAAGTTGTTGGTTGAATCGCCTTTCTTGTGCAGGAATGTAATTGAACACCCTGATGAAATGAAATACAGAAAGCTTCGCAAGGCAAGACTGCACAAACTTTTCCCCTCTTCTCACACTTCTTTCCACGAACTATTTTCTTACTCTGTTTTTGTTTTTAATTAAATCTGTTCCCCTGAGCTAATAAACGAAACATTGCAGGCTAATCCCATTATCCAGAAGAATGTTGCCAACTATAAAGGTTAGTTTTATTTATATGCATTCTGCATTCATATAAAAAAAGTAATCTTAAATTAAACAAAACAAGGAAATCAACAAATTATTTCATTCTCTAAATCACTATGATCTGTTGTAATAATTCCACATTTTTTAATGCAGCTGCATTGGAGATCCTCTTCTTGATAGGTTTCATTGAAGATGTACTGCTAGACGAAATCGGCAAGACCGACACGTTTCTTATACTGAAGCGTAACGATCCCGGCTTATTGTGGCTGGCCAAATCCACCCTTGAAACATGCAATGCCTTGTAGTAAAGATTGAAGAACACACACACACATATACATATATATATATACACACATATATATATATATATAATTCTGTAAACTAAAATGAGTACTGTATAATACTGTATTCAAGTTGAATTGTGTATTGAATCAGGATGTTTATGCAAATAAGGTGGTTGTCAAATGTTGTTTACTGTCTTTAGAGCCACTTGTTAATTGAATTAATAATTGTGCTTTAACGAAGATAATTACAGGCAGTTTCTTCCAAATTTTGCAGTAGTAGTAAAATTACCAAAGTTAAGGTGAGGGTTTTTTTTTTATTATTATATATATATTTTTAAAGATGTAAATTAAAGTTGAAAAATATGCAAATTTCCAATAATTTTGTTACAGGGTTTTTTGGGTTCTGGGTCCTCGCAGGTGATTTCTCTAAATTTTAATTTTGGAGTTATTTCGTTCATGTATTCATTGATATAACCCTTGTGAGAGTAGGGTAAAAAGATGGGCAGTGGTTAAAAGATTGGGAAATGGTAGAAAATGGCTACGTATTGAATAAAAGACAGGGAAATGGTAGCCGATCCTTTTTCTTTTTTCTTTTTTTTACCAAAATAATTTGGTGTATGGTTATTTTTTATAGCAATTTTTAAATTAATGGCTAAATTAAAATATATAATTATGAGAGAATTATTAATTTCCAAAATATTCGTTGCCTTCTCTTTTTAATTTAAATTATTTATAAAAAATAAAATCCATCAATATTTTAGCTAACTTTTTATTTTTTATTTCTAAGACAATTGTACCCATTTTGCTCCCTTGAACCGCTTTGAAGATTTTAAAAAGAATTCTATCACAAAGGAGTTTTAATTATTTTTGTAAAAAAAAAAAAAAAAAAAAATGGTGTTTTGCTAGATTTTTCAACATTTTCTCCTTAAAGAAAAAATAAATAAATAAAGAAGAGTGGTTGAATAGTACCAGAAAAAGATGGGAATTGTTTTATAGGGAGGATCTGCCTTTAACATTCCCCTTTTAAAAAATGAACGAAGAAGGGTTTCATTTCATTCTCCGTCTCTAGCATCAAGATCAAAAAGAAAAAGAAAAAAGTAGACGGTAGTGTCTAGCAATGAACAGAGAAATTGAAATTTCATTTAATGAAGGCAACTCTCATCACAATTGCTTTCAATGGATATTGTAACGAAAAAAAATATATTCGACTTGCAAGACTACGCAAATCAGTATTGCAAATGGAATTATCATAGACCAATTTAAGCTATCTCCAATTGGATGGACGATCCAAGGTTTCCGACATATTAATTACTTTACAAGGACGGTGCCGAGAAAAGTAAGGTTATAAACTTGAAGGAGAATCATGATGTATAGTGGATGTATAACGAAATGACACTTGTTTCATCAATGGAAGTAAGTCTCCAATTGGATAGGCGATCCAAGATTTACTGCATATTACTTTATAAGAACGGTGTCAAGAAAAGCAAGATTATAAACTTGAAGAAGAATCATGATGTACAGTGGATGTGCAACAACAATTTCTATTTCAAGAGACGAGGAGGTCAATATTCGGTATAGACAACGTTATCTCTTCAACTTCCAAATTTCAAATAGCATGGTTTAATCACCTCCAAACATAAAATTAATCGGACGACTAAGGTAATTACTAAATCTCATCTACCACTATTTTTGACACTTATTTCTTCAATTGAAGCAAGTCTCCAGTTGGATGAGCAATCCAGGATTTCTTGCATATCCTCCTATTACTTTACAAGGATGATGCCGAGAAAAGTAAGGTTATAAACATGATGGAGAATCATAATGTAAAGTAGATGTACAACAGAATGACACTCCGATCAATGGAAACTTCAATATCTCCATGAACACAAAATACTATTTACAGTTTCAAGTGATGAGGTCAATATTCGGTGTAGAATGAGCTATCTCTTCAACTTCTTTTGATTTAATCCCTTTCAAACATAAAATTAATCCGACGACTGAGGCAATTACTATATATATTTTTTTGAAGTAAAGTTAGAACATAGATGTACAGTAAACAGTCATGTTAAAAAATAATTCCAACAACTTCTTAATTTCAAATAAAAACCATTAATGATAATTAACAAATATTTATTTTTTTTAATGGGTCGATAAATATCTTTGTTTAACTATTTTTTAAATGTAGTTAGTTATGTAAATGTACAAATGGGCAATTCAAATTTTTCGCTGCATGTATTTATGAGAAACGAAGTCATAGGCACGTAGGTTCAGGACCAGAGTAACTACTTCAAGAGCACTCATGCATAAACCAGTTACTGGTACAAATAACATAAAGAAATGTAACCAACGTTTATTGGAAAAAACAACCCCAAAGATTTGGTACCAAAAGGGGTTAGAAGTGACCATTGAATAAGTTTCTTCAGCTTGAGTTGGGTTAAAAGCACGTAATGTATTTGCACCATCATCATTGTAAAAGTCCGACCCGGACTAGGGTCCCACCTAGACTTATACCATAGATGCATGAGTAACAACCTCTAAAAAAAATGGAGTCATGATGAATAAATACTTCATTTATTAAGTAAACGATAAAAGTTCAGTGAAACCACAGGAGTAGGGCACCCAGTTAAAAAACGAAAGAAAGAGTGAAAACGTAAAACCAGTACATGTCTCAAAGTAAAGTCAGTTTATGTAAATCATATGTGAAAGAAACGAAAAGGACCAACACAACAAGTAACAACCATCCTATAATAGCCAGTGGGCAGAGAAAAATGTGAGTTATTAAACTCAGTAAGGATCCCGGGATCAACACAAGTGAGATGATAAATGCATAAGAAACCAAGGAACAATGCATGAATAATGATAATATCGGGGTCCCATTAGAGCTTTGCAGTTCCAGAGTCTTCAGTGGATGGTAAAGGTGACATCGGGGCTATCTTGATGGAATATGCCACTCCAGGGCTCCTTTAGATAATGTTATGCTCTTCCAGGGCTACCCTTGTAGGGAAATGCCACTCCCAGCCTTTCATTACCATACTTGCTCATGAATTTCATAAATTCATTCATAAAACGAGTACATAGACTCACAACAATATAGTTAAATAAACAGTAGGTGCATCGTAAATCGTGGTGAATTATTGTTACAAAATAATTTCAAATGTAGTCAAATTTTAATTTTGTTCATATTTAGTCACTAATATTATATTATAAATACTACATGATAATACTCATTAGTATAGTGGTTATATTTGCTAGTTTTTTTGAAAGTGACTATATTTATAATTTTTTTGGAAATTTAATGTTTAATGTTATATAAGCAATTGATAAGAATAAACTAAAATGTTTAAATAAGTAACAAGGTTACAAATGAACACTAAATTATAGTTTTAATCTTTGATGCAATATTTTTCTAGTTAACCGGTCAGTTGAAGCTAGTCTCAGGCCAAGCAGAGTAACAACTCCGAGCTACCTAAGTTGGCATTTTAGTCTGACTACATCTAGGATTTGATACCACATCCTAAGGCTAAAAAGTCGAGGAAGCATTCCCAACATCTCGAATCTGAGATGCTTGAGGAAGCATGTCCATAACGCTTCACGCCTCAACCGTTGGGTCGCTCCTTAAGAACAATCTAAATGCAATGTTAAACAGAAAAATCTTAATTCGAAAGCGATTATGAAGTCATTTAGAATATATAATAATCTCTAGAATTTGACATTAAAACCAAGTATTTAGAAAGCTAAACTATTTAAATAATTAAAGTAATAAATCAACCTCATCCAATAAAACAATGATAAGTTATCATTCAACTTAAAAAATATGAATAAATCTCTAGGCCTACCTGATTTAGGTTTTAAACTCATCCCAATAAGTGTTCAATTATATAAAAAAAAACATCTCAAAAACAATTTTATATTTCTTTCGTATTTGATTAATCAAAAGATGATTAAATTTATGAATTTTTAATTTTGAGAACATAGTCGAACAAATTGTGACTATGATTTAAATAATATATGTTTATTATTATAGAAAAAAAAATAAAGTGGGAAGAAGAATAATTATTTTGGAGTAATTTTTTTTTTAATATTTCTAAACGGTCAATAACATATTATTCAAACAAAATTTTAACATTTTTTCAATTAAAACATAATGGTGAAGAAGTTTTTTTAATATTTTTAAAATCAAGAATATTTTTTTAAAATTTTAAAGTTTATTTTTAAACCAAACTTTAATGGTTTTTCATTTAGATTTAAGTAGAGAGGCATTTTTAAAATATTTTGTAAAGTTCATAAATATTTTTAAAACTTTTCAAAATTCATGATCAATATCGACAAAACTCCAAAATCGAAGTATATGTTGGATAATTTAGCAAAAAATGTGTCACTAGTTCACTATCTATTTTTTTTAAGCAAAACAAATATTATATTTTGAATTTGAAGAACAATT
>JBBMEG010000004.1:7394187-7421385 GCA_037832605.1 Cyclanthera cordifolia
TAATACAAAATTTATATCCTTAATCGGGTAAGCTCCAGCCTTTAATAAATGAATATGTCAGATAAGTGTAAAATTTTGCACAAGCGTGTGGAACCATCTTCAATAATGGCACTGAGAGCGACATGTCGTTTTGAGACCAACACTAACTTTATTGTGGTTTTTTTTTTTTTTTTTTTAGTATAAATTGGAGAGCGAAAACAACAAACCCTACAAAGCGGATAGTACAACTCTCAAATAAATTGAGAGCTAAATATCAATTTTAAAGATCGAACTCGTGACACTGATATTGAACTAGAGTAACAACAAACAATAAAACAACACTCATTTTCGCTAGGTACTTTATATATAACAACTTTGACTTGACCACATTTTTCAATTTGGTTCTTCCCTTTGAAGTTGAATTATACTGGTTTAGTTTCTAATTGTTTGATTATTCTAACCATTAACCTAATCGCTCAATAATTCTTTCACTAAAGACAATTATAAGCGTAAACGAGAGCGACAACTATTAACTAAATAGAAACTCGACAGACCAAATAAAAACGAATATGCTGTTAAAAAGTTTGTTTTACGAATATGTTGTTAAAGAGAGTTAGTTTTGCAATATTATAAAGTTCAACAATATTATTGTTACTTTTGAAAGAAGATAAAGTTTAATTTTTTATTTTTACCACATTTGAATGAATAAACCAATAAATCTATAATGTCATGATTATTTAGTTATACAAGATATGATTAAAACTTTATTTTCTTTTGGTAAGGAGATATTTAGTCAAATATAAATTATACCAAATTTAGGATAAAAAAAAAAGTTAAAAAAACATAATTTGTGTGTATATTTTGAAGTTTCTTTCTTCCATTCAAATTACAAACTAAAAAAAAAATAATAATAATAAATATTTTTTTTCGAGGTTATAACATTGAGAATAGGACAAGAACCACAAGCGATAAAAGTAATAAATTGTTCTTAAGGTAAATTTTTGTTACTTTTTAATTAAAATATGCTCAAATTTTAATTTTATTATATTGAAATTATACATTAATATTACCTTCAAGTTTACCTGGGCGTTAATATATTTTTTGAAAAGTTTTGACAAAAAACAAAAGAAAAAAAAACTTGTCTTCATATTAGTAAGAAGGTAAACGTGTATGAGGCATCAGTGTTAAGGAAGGTTAAGGGAGATGCGAAGATTGGCTGGATTGTTCGGGATTGCAGAGGTAAGCCAATTGCTGCGGGGATCAAATCTGGGTTCAAGAATTGCGCGGTCAAAGTTCTCGAAGGTGTTGCGATCAAAGAGGGTCTAATAAATATTGTGGATTTTAGTTTGTAGATTCCTCCTCTGATTGTGGAATCTGATGCTAAAGGGGTGGTTCAAGCTTTAATAGGTGTCAGGGACTTTTCTGAGTTTAATAAAGTTGTTGTTGATATTGGGCTTATATACCAAAGGCTTGAGACAGTTTTCTTTCTCTATTTTAATAGAACTTGTAATAAGGTGACGGATTTGTTGGCCAAAAGCATTTGGGAAGATGCTATACGCATTTAAATGCTTGCCTTTTAGTTAAAACAAGTTTTTCCCTAAGGAAGAACAAACATTTTAACCAAAATGTAATGACTCAAAAGAAAAGAAGTCAAATGAAAGATTGAATCAATTTCAACAAACCCCACATTAATTAAAGAAGATAATACAAAAACAAATAAGAAACAAAAACAAATGGACAACACAAAAGCTTAATTCATCTGAGGATTTGTTCATTGGTTGATTGAAAGAGCCATCCACTTGACTGCTCCCACAAACATTGACACCAAATTTTAGGGCAGTATTAGCTTGAGAAATGCCAAAGCAAAGGCCTTGATTTCCACTAAGATCCAAATTTTTGCCCAATCTCTTCAAGAAACTTGAGTTAAAAGGCACAACACCACTGAGAAAATTTCTGCTAAGATTCAAGTGAAAAATGTGAGAAAAGCCACTGAATTCAACAGGGATTTGACCACTTAAATTGTTGTTTTGCAAAGATAAAGTGGTCAAATTCTTGAGCTCTGAAAAGCTTGTTGGAATATTGCCATAGTACTCAGAATTTGCAAGCCTAAGTTCTTGTAATTTCACAAGTTTACCAAATTCAAATGGCAAAGGAATTTGCATTGGATTGTCATCCATGATGAAATATTGTAAATTTTGCAACTTTTCTACTCCTTTGGGAAACTGCCCATTAAGCTGGTTGCTACTCAAAGCCAAGAACACCAATGAATTAAGCTTCTCAATGGTGTTAGGGATGTTGAAAGTGAGTGAATTTGAGCTCAAGTCAAGCTTTTGAAGCTGACCCAATTCCCCAATTGTGGTTGGGATTGGTCCTGTTAATGAATTATAGCTCAAATCCAACCCTTCAAGGTTTTTGAGATTCCCCAACTCAATTGGTATGTTGCCTGTCAGCATGTTGTAGCTTAAGTCGAGGTGCACCAACGACGCCAAGCCGAAGATCTCGGGCGGGATTGCGCCCGAGATTCGGTTTTGAGACAATGTGAGGATCTTCAAGGATTTGAGGGAAGAGAGGCGAGGCGGGATGGGACCGGAGAGGGCCGGGTTGGATCGGAGGCTAAGTTGTTGTAAGGAGGAGGAGTTAGTGGAGGAAAGGGAGAGGGTGGTTTTGGTGTGAGTGAAACAATTGAAAAAGAAGGCAGATTGAAGTTGAGGGAGGTCAAAGATTAATGAAGGGAAAGTGGCAGTTGGTTTGCAAGTGGGATTTGGTGGGGTTCCAAAATCAAGCCTTGAAACATAAACAAAATTGTTTGGTGATGATTTGCACTCCAAACCAGGCCAAGAAAAGCCTGGTTCACAAGGGTTTGGATTTAATAACCTCCAATTCTGATTAGAGGACATTGATTCCATGATTTTGAAAAGTGTCTCAACTTCAGAGGGTAGCATGGAATTTGATGCAAGTTTATTGGCAAAGATTGGGGAAGAACAAGTAAAAGGAAATGAAAACAGAGGAAGAAGAAGAAGAAGAAAGAAATAGTACATTGTGATTGTGGTGAAATTTGGGGGTTGTTTGGTTGGGTTTAGGGTATGGAAAATGGTTTCATTTCAAAATGGGGGGAGGGTGGGGGGGTCTTAGGAGAAGAGAGAGTGTAGGGCATGGTGGGATGGGATTGAAGTGATTGGTGGGGTAGTGGTAATAATTAGTATTTTTGTGACATTTATTTTGATTGGGATTTTGAAAATAAAGTGAAGGTCTTCAATATTTAAAAAAAACAATGTTGGACACAAGAGAGGAGCATGTATTTCAGCTTTTTGGACACTTTCTTTTGAAACTAGAACAGACAGCTTTTTGGATTTTTATCATTTTGTTTTGTTTTTTTCTTTATTTAATTTTTATTAGTTGTTCTTCACTCAACCACTAATAAAAAATAAATAAACAATGTCAGTTGGATATGTTTTAGACTTGATTCCTCGATTTCAAGATTTTTTTTTTTTTTTTTTTGTAAGCGAACTTGTAATCGAGTTGCTAACTTGCTGACTAACGCATCGGTGGTGCCTAGCTCTTTTTCACTGTGTTTGTTTGATTTTCTTTTTTGGCTTGTGGTCAGGAGGAAGTTAGTTGGAGGGCTAGTCTTCCCCTTGACGCGCTTGCTTTAGTATTGTTTGAGTTTTCTTACTTCAGTTGTTTTTAATGAAATGTTTCTTTCAAAAAAAAAAAAAATATATATATATATATATAAATAGTTGTGGTAATTTCAATAATCTACCCTTGAATAAAAAGAGTAAGATAAGTCTTAGACCAAACCAAATATGGTATCATCTATGCCACGATTAATCAAGAGGAGAATGAGAAGGAGAATGATTATCGGTATTTGGACAACAGAGAATCATTCTTTTCCATAATCACGTTTTCTAAAAATCTTTTTTTTTTTTTATTTTCATTCTAACTGTTTTATTCTTTTTGTAACAATTTTGTATTCTGCTCGTAACTATTTTTCACTAACATCATATCAATTATTTTATTTTTCTCATTATCATTCTATTCACACCAAACACAATTAATCACTCCTCTATAATCATTCCCTAAACCACAAACATAATTAATCATTATCTTTTTCATTTCTCTCATAATCATTTTCATTCTCTTTGCCGAGGGTGTGTTTGAATCACCTTTAAGAGAGGAGGAGAATGTGAATGATTATAAAGAGAATTTCCCAATTTTTTTAAAAAAATTCTTCTCAACTACTTTTTATTCTTCTTATAACAATGTTTTATTCTCCCAATTACTATTTTTCACTCACATTATACTCATTATTTTATTTTCTTCATAATAATTCATTTAATCTCAAACATAAATAATCGTTCTCTTCATCATAAACAAATAATCATTTCGTTCTCCTCAAATATATATAATCATTTTCTTACTTATTTTCTCCCAATTTTATTCCTCCACAATTATTATCAATCCACATGCTCCCTTAACTAAGTTTATAAAATTTATGATCTGAAAAGGTTAGAATTTAATTTATAAAATTTTAAAATCTAGATTTTGGTTCATGTGATGACTTTCATAGTCTTTCATAAACTTTTAATGTGAAGTTAAATATAGGTAATTTAATCATCTAGGACACGTGAATAATCATTTTCGCATATTCAATATACCAATCATTACAAAGAATAAAAACTATTTTTTAAGTTTAATAAAATTATATGGGTTACATCATAATTTTTAAAACCACATGCTTTAAGATCTAATTAATCGTATGATTAAATGATAAGTTTAAATTATAAAACCTAGATTCAAATCTAACAAATTTGAAATTCTTTCATTTAAAATTTAAGTTCGAGAACATATCTTCTCAATATAGAGATGTCCACGAGACACAAAACTGCCTCTTCGAATTTGTCCCCTACACAAAATGCAATCCCGTTCGGATGAAGTTTACTATTTGTTTCGCTAGGGGCACAGATTCTCATAGATTCTCATATATTTTTAGAATATTTTTTTCATATTAATTTTTAAAAATTATTTTTTCATGAGAAAAAAATATAAAATTATAGTTAATTATCAAGAAAATACTTATTTAAATAGATATTTGAACCAATAAAAAATATTACCCAAAAATTAAATGGGTAAGAGAGAGAGAAGTATAACACAATTAAAAAAATCAAATAAAACAGGTAAATGGGATAGAAATGGGAGACGAGAAATATATTTCTTGTCTCCACTCATTCACTTATTCTCATCCCTACATAGAAAAATGAACATCTCTCTTCGGATATTACTAATTAATAAAAAGTAATTACACAAATAATAAAATAAATAAAATAAATAAATACATGATTAATTTGATTGTGGTTCCAAGAAACAGAGCACCTGTTTGGCACAATAATGAAGATGAATGCTATTTATTATTCTAGTATTTTCTTCCTCTTGGGGGCACTCTTGGATTCACCATACAAAGGGTAGCATCCAACACATTGGAACTTTACCCTTATTTTAAAAGTAATTTGTTAATTGTGATTTGTCTCTTCACCCTCCAATTCCCAAATCCAAACAAAAAGTAAACCCTAAACCATCACAGAAATTCATGCTCATTACTCATACATAAATTTAAATTTTCATGCAGCTCAGCAAAAAAAAAAAAAAAGAAAAAAGAAAAAAAAAGGGTTAAACTAATGAATCCCTGAATTCAAGGTCTGAGTCTGAACATTTATAACTAAAAGAATGATATGTTGTCTAGCATGAACAATGCACTAAATTTTACCCCAATTTGTTTAGAAAATACTCATAATCTTTCAAATGTTGCAATGTTATTCTCGACTTATCATAGATGATTCAAAACCATCCTTCTAGTGAAAAATTCATTAATATACGACAAAATGTTGTTATTTTGTATTAAATCGATACATGCATATTAGTTGATATAATTAAATTTACACTAACTTATTAACTTAAACTTTTAAGTTTGATTAGTGATTTAGATAATTCAACATGATGACAGAGCAAAAAATTTTGAGTTCAAATACCTGCCTAGTAGTTTAAATTTTTTAGGTTGATTGGTAATTTACATAAATCAACGACGCATCTTAAGTATAGTCATGTCCGCTTCTCGAGTAGTTTTAAAGCGTTTATAAAAGTCTGAGACAAAATTGCAATTTTAAATATAATAGGGGCATTTTTTTTAGTCCAAGAGTTTTTTTTTTTCTTTTTGTATAATTCAGCCTTTTTTTTATTTGAAATCAAAATATAAATCAGCATATTTCAATAATAATTATGTACGGTCGAAGCCAACAAACAGCTTTTAAACATTAATAAATGTAACAAGAAAATCATGCTAAATTCGGTCTCTCTCGACCAGCTATGATTTGGTTTATTTCTTGGAGTAAAACCATCTATCAAGGAATCGATTTAGAACAAATTTTTTTTGATAACTAAATATAGTATAATCAAACAATTATTTTGAGAAAACAATCGAGGGGTGTATAAATTGACCTTGATATAGAATGACGAGTCTATTGATGATAACTTACCTCAAGGAATACAAAATCATACCGTAAATGTCTGAACCAGGTTGTGCATCCCTAACTATTCTCATGTAACATATTGTCTAATCTACAATATTTGTATATCAAGAAAATCGATTAAAAAAAAAGCGTCACATAACTATTTGTATATCAATATTTGTATTTTAAAGCATCTTAACCATGAGCAACATTTGCCAACTTCCTGAAAAGTAACCTGGATAATAATGCGTCACATAACTAGTGCAAGTACATAAAAAATGTATTAAAAAACATATAAAAAATATATGATGACTTAACTCGTGAGAGAGAAACAATAGCTTGAAAATGTGTTGCTCTCAGAAGTGAGAAGTATGTACAAGATACTTCGTAAAAAGTTGAAAAGTTTAGCTCCTAAACCATCAGACCAACTCATAATGGTTAGAGAGAGTCTTCCTATGGCAATGAGATTTATACTTGGTTTCAACTTTATTCTGGTCTGATGTCATATCAGATATCAAAGACTAAAAAACCTAAGAATCAAATAGAAAAACCTTGAATCTATTGTGTGAATATTTTGACTTGTTCTATTAGAAACCAACAAAGGGAATCAAACACTCCTGGAATAAACAGCAAATCTGTGCAGAAACTGACAAAATCATAAGGGGACCATCTGCTTGCTGCAGTTCTTCAGACTGACCCAAACACACAGTTCAGAAAATATTCAGCAACATGAGCAAGAAAATAACTTCAAGCAGATATTGATATACAGTGATTATAAGATGCATATAATTGGGAATTCTTTGGACTATGAAAAAAAATCCTCACCAGCAGTTGTAGAAATCGACTGCTTCCTTTCCGGCTACCCGAATACTTCACGGCTCTGTAACGAGGGAGAATTTGAAATCAAAGAAGGGAAGTGTTTCATCAAGAAACTAAACTTTTAAAAAGAAAAAAAAAAAGTAAAACGAAGATTCCATCGCTCTTTGTTTTTATGATTAGAATCTAAACTTCCATTGAGATAAAAATGAAAGAATACAAGGCATTCAAGAAAGAAGGCCCGCAAAAATGGAAGAGCCTACATAATGGCCTCCAATCCAAAACAATTTGACCAATTGCATAGTTACAAAAAAAAAAACCTTAGAGAGAAACATAGAATCTAACACAAGACCATATACATCTCCTCTAAAAATCTCTATATCTCTTGAAAGATTCTATTGTTTCTCTCTCTCTAAGTTCCCACCACGGAGCACACGCCCGGCTAGCCACAACCTCTGTCTGGTCATGGATCGGCCAAACTTCTCTAAAAGCCTATTCCAGACCCTTGAAGCCCTCGCATTGCCAAAAAACGTAATCCAAATCTTCCGCATTCAGCACCAACGCCTTCTTCATGAAGTATGACTGATGGAGGAAATCAAAAATATTTAAACCTATCAAGAATGCAATATAGAAAATTTACATCCAAAAGTCATCAAACAGCTTTAAAAGATTAAGCCTATCATCCATTGTGAGTTTTGTGCATTGGCCTTTGGCCCCAACGTTCACCTGTCAAAAAAGAATTGAAAGCATTTTAGCCTTGACAGAAAGAAGATCCAGAAATTGAATACAGCACAATTGCATCACAAAGTTGACCAGCATACTAGGATGGCAATTTTCTCTAACCAAAGCTGGTAAATAAAATGATAGTACCTCTGCTTTATATAAACACTTTTATTCCCTTTTTGCACTATATCCTCATGAGGCACAAAAGATGATTCTGAAACAATTTCAGCAGCTAGTTCACCCGTTTGTGGAGAGCTCTTAAAAAAGCCAAGGTGAATCTCTGAATTATCAACCTTATTAGTAGTGTCGGGAAACTTCTGCATATTAACGTCCTCGGTTGAGTGATAAAACTGTGAATCCTTCGCTTCATTAGATGTAGGGAAATGCTGTCGATCACCAGCATCGATTGCACTACAAATCTGGCTATCTGTAACTTCATTGATTGTATCAGATAAATGCAGGTCATCAACATCTTTAGGTGTGTCACATAGCTGTGCTTCGTCAAGTTTAATATCAGCATGATGGCTTAACTCAGCCATATTTTCCCCAGCAGCATTATGGATTATGTCGGGATGGTCAACCCCTATGTTTGCCCCACATAACTGCATGTTATCATTCTCACTAACTCCATGAATAAGACGTAAATGATCCATCTCCGTATCGACAGAGCATAACTCCGGATGCCCCATCTCTCTATTCATGTGATGGAGTTGAAGCTGACCGATTTCGATGGCAGATTCACAAAAATGAGATTGATCGTCCTCACTAGCTGCATTGTATTGCGATTGGTCATCCTTCCTTAAGCGTTTTCCGGTACCTTTCCTTCTGACTCTCTCTTTTCCCCTGACTTGTTTCCCAAGTTCAATTTGGGGGGTGGAAGACAAGATAATTGGACCTCCAACTTGGTCGCTTAAACATTCATGAGCAATGTATCTTATCCTTGAAATCAAATCAATTTGTTCTTGATCCAACCCTTTGGTTGGGAATGTATCTGCTATGTGTGCAATATCCCTCAAACCAGCATTCTGTTACAGCTAGAAAAGATTAAAACTAAACAACAAACTCAAGTTGCATATGTATCTAAGAACTGTGGTCTTACCGTCCTTTGAAACTCAGAAGAGAGAGATATAGGCCTCCCAACGAACCGACGAGTAATTTTGAGATACCATTGCATATATTCATTCTCGTCTGCACCATCATCACTATCAACAATCAGGATTCCACGATCTCTCCATTCATTAAGCTCAATTTCCATTTTGGCAGACAGGTCAACTCCTCCGTCAACGCCCCGACTCTTTCTCTCCCACCGTGATACGTCTTCTGGGATTGCCTGAAGCATGCCATATTGCCTTAAGCAACGGTTAGGAAGATGCCTCTCTGCCTTATCAAAGCATATCAACATTGTCCTTGCCCTCCCAAATATCAGAGAACTTCTAATATCTTCAGGAATTGAAATACTATCTATATTTATATAAGGCAGCCATTCCACCTATAGGAAAAAATTGATATAAATTCGGTCACACTTGGGTGGGTTACAAATAATGCTCAGCTGAATCTAGAATGAGATGATAAAGAAAGATCATATATAGCTTACATCACAAGGTTTCAAGGAATCCAAAGCCTTGCGATAAAATATTACATCACGGTTTGCTGTTGGACCACTTTGTTTCCCCTTCCATCGAAGCACAAATGGAAAGCGATTATGCATTGGATCATGATGTAGCTTTGGACGCCCAATATTAAGGTGAAAATAACTCCAACACTGGTAAGTAAAACAAAAACATCATTGGTTTAAAAAGTAATGCAGCTAAAGAAAAGGAACAAATCCCACAATGAAAAGAGGATGTAAAATAGGAGACTAATAATTTCAGGTAACCTGTAATAAAGTTAAGCAACCACTGATGGTACTTTGTGACCTTAAGGAAGCATTCCCAAGAGCTCTGTACAAAAATGCTAGTGCAGCTGCTCCCCAAGCAAACTTCCCACACTGGTCAAAATCCTCAAACAAAGGAAGGTACATGACAGGCACTTTATTCCCGGTCGTGGTGGAAAATATCGTACTACCTACAAGGTACAGAAGATAAGCTCGTGTATGGCGTTCAACAATTTCCAATGGAGCGTCGTCATGGCACCTAGAAAAAAACTCTTTCAACCAACTAAGCTTAACCATCCCACCACTGGTATAGCCAGAATCTGGTGTTCGGCCTAGATACCGCTCACATACAGTGTGGCAGGCGGTATATGTCAACCCAATTACAGGGTCTCCATCAATCGCTAGTCCCAGTAAGAGAGCAACATCTTCCAGAGTAACTGTCAATTCCCCAACATTCAAATGAAAGGTATTTGTCTCTCTTCTCCACCTCTCAACCAAAGCAGAGATTAGTGGGTTATCTAGACTGATTGCGGGAATCAATCTCAAGTACCCAAATCCCGCTCTCTCTACTAGTTCAATTTGTTTGGCTGTAAGCATCCACTGATCAAGTTTAGAAGTGTGCTCATGACACCGAAGCGCACCACGCTCCTGCACGCCCATTTGTTTGATTGAACCATTGCTTACAATATTGATAATTAAATTTTGAAATACAACAGACAAATGAAAAATGCAGATGCAAATAACAAGGCTAATTGGAATATAAATTCCACCTGACCATCCCAAACTGCAGAGGAGACATGCTTCTCTTGGTCATATAAAACTGAGCTCTCGATTGGTCCAGGATTGGTCCCATAAGGATCCATTAACGATAAGTCCATTGCTCCCGCTGATCAAAACATTAAAAAGAAAGGGAAAAAACAACCAATTAACTAAAGTCCAATATCTCCAAGTTTACACAGCGCTAATAACGACCATACACATAACTAAAGAAAAGAAACAGAAAGGACTAACCACAATACCAGTTTGATCATATTTTGTACACATAAGCACGGAACATATTAATGCACTGAAGCCGTGATCGCCTTTTGTTTTTAGTCCCTAGGTTCGTGGTTTAGTTTTATTTGGTGCTTATATTACAAAATTAAACATTTTACCCATGACATTACAATTTCATGTTCAATTTTAGTCATTTGTTTGTTTTTTCTACATTTACTTTTATATTTGTTTTACCTTAAGACTAAATTAACCACTTCATCAATATATTATAATTTAAAATTAGTTAGTCACAATTTTAGTTAGCATTTCATTAGGTAACTGACGATTTACTTATGTCAAGAACAAAAATTAAACATTATTGAAATAAGTAAACGCATTTGATTATAAAAGATAAGGACCAAATAGAAATAACATCCAAAACTTAGAGAATAAAAATATATTTTCCCCCTTAATTATATCAAAAAAAAACTTCACTTTAACTAGAAATAACAAGTTTTCTGAAACATCATGAGTTGGCCTAGTGGTCAGAATGAACTTTAGAATGTAAGAAGTTATGGCTTTGATTCATGATAAGTACTTACCTACAAATTAATTTTTCACAATTTTTTTTAACAATGAGAATAATCGTCCAGATGAACATAAGCTAGCCCAATACTCACAAATATCCAACACAATGAGAAAAAAAAAAGTAACCTAACAGAATTAATTCTTGAATAGAAACTAAAAGAGCTGAAATAGTACAAAGACTCAAAGAAGGAACAGATCACAAAGCCTGAGAACCAATGAACATTGTAAATCACAACATCAAGTCTATTTTCACCATAATCAAAAGAAAGCTACAAACACATGACCAATCAAGATTATGAAGATCCCAGAGCATCTCTGCCTAGAAAATTAGTATCAAAAGAGAAAAAGGGAATCCAAAAAACACATCAACGCCCTAGTAAGTTCTACCCCAACATTCATCAATCCATAACAATCAGACATAGGCAACATGGTTAAAAAAAACTTTAAAAAAACAGTGTTCATTAGTCAGAAAGAATGAGAAATGGGTATAATTGGAAAATTTCAAAACTGGGTTTTGGCGCGAGCGGGATTATGAGTTGAATGGAATCGAATAACAACGAGAAAAAATAAAAATTAGTGAGGAAACCCTAAGAAAATTAATGGAGAGTGAGCAGAGTAAATAAATGGTGTGGTGGGAATAAAATTGAAAGGGATTTTTAGAAAAACCTGGTGAATGAATGAATGAAGTTTTTGGCTCAAAACGACGACGGAGAGTCGGAGAGGACCTTCGCAAACTGAATGGAAAAACGAATAAGAAAAACCCTCGAAACGACGACAGCAACGTCGTAGGGTGCTGGATAACGACTGTATACAATACTTTTTCTATTTATTTATTTATTTATTTTCCTATTTTCTATTTTCTATTTTCTAAATTTCTAATTCCAGTAAGTATATAAAGAACTTACCTTTTTTTTTTTTTACTTTTTTTATCTCTTTTACATATATTTTTTTTTTTTTTTTTTTTTTTTTTTTTTGATGTTTTTAGTTTTGTTTCATTTTAATTTATTAATATATTTAACTTTAATTTGGGTAGTCCACAAAAATAATAGCTTAAGTAGAACAAATGCTTGTTTATTTTATTTTATTTTATTTTTTTACAAATTTGTTGTAAATAAATTCGTACATTTATATATTAATTATAACACTTTTTTAAAAATATATTTCATATAGTCTAATAATTCAACTTTTATTGTCCAAAAAATAAATTCAACTTTTATTGTTTTTCATAAAAAAACATGTTTTTGCTACATTGGATTCTTTTTCCTAAAATTTTATCCTACGTAGATTTTCTTTTTTTCCTCTGCTATTTGTAAAAAAATTGAGTACAAATTCGGGAGAAGGTCCACAAATTCTACCTGGACACTACTACTCTCAAATATCGATTTATAGGATCAAACTATTAACACCAAACAATGAAACCATTACACCACCACACTTTAGGCAAAAAAAAAGAATTATTTTTCATTTTTATGAATAGCAAAAAAATTTATGATATGCAAGATCAAGGTCTCTTACTTTGAGATCTACAATAGTTTAAATTTTTAATTTTAATTATTTTTTAATCAATGTGTGTGTATATATAAAAACTGAAAAAATGAAACCGATCACTTCGACAGGCAAGATCAATTAGAAATCAATCTCCTCAAAACGCATTAAATCTTTCGTCAAATTTATCACTCAACCCTAGCTAATATCAATTATCAAACGAATAATTAACTATTATAACGATTTTTAACATTGATCTTCAAACGAGTAATCATCATTAATCCTTCCTCCCCCTCTACATCTATCTTTTATTCCAAAAACAAACACAAGCTTAAAGAATAAGAAAGTAAACAAAAAGAAAGGGTTATTACATGAGGCAATTATAAAATTTTTTGGAAGTATAAAATTAAAACAAGACATTTGAGAGTTAAAATAATGTTTTTTTTAAAGCATGAACCAAAATAGTATTTTAATCTTCTTTTTTAAGAAATGCACAATTAGTCCTTATAATTATGGAAATTCAATTCAGGAGTATGTAAATTTTCACAAGTTATTTTGGATACTGAAAACATTTTAAATTAAAAGTTCAGTGTCCACAAGAATTTTTTTTTTAAAAAAAAAAAAAAAAACAATTTAATGATTAATAGATGAATGAACTTTTAGAAATTTCACATATATTATCAAAAGACTTATTAGTCTATTACAAAATATATAACTTAGTGAATGGAAAAATGGATAAAATCTCTTGAGTGTAAAAGAATCAATAAGATTTATACTGAATTTGCCATTTTGGCATCAGCTTCTTCAGTGATTTCTGTTAATGTTTGGTGTAAAAGAGCAGTTAAAGTTAGCTATTGAAAGAACTGGAGGAAGTTTGCATATGCCATAGGCTTCACGTCAGGATGTGGCTGCGTTACAATAACAATCACATTACTCTTGAGAAATGCTTCATCGAGAACGAAAGCGTGGGGAGCGAGAAAGAAAGAGAATGGAAAAACTGACCACGGCGGAGAACGTGACGATGTTCGGCTTCAAATCAGGTGCTTCAAAACGGATAAAAGCTCCTTTATTACCCATCTGCCACATCAATGTCAAACATCAATACTTTTAAAACTATGTGAAAGACAGGAGTTGCTGCGAGAAGGAATATCGAATTTTGACTTCCTGTTCAGCAGAAAGCAAACATTAAAGAAACTAATTGGCGGGCGCCAAGGAATAGACCAATTTTTCAAGTGTTTGCTTCCCTTTTGAATTCACAATAATGAAAACTCAAATTCAGCCTATTTTATAAGGGAACGTCAGTCTGATGACACACATGCTGGGTGTGTTGTTAACCGTTAGGATGCATTTGGAGTAAGGAGAATCGAATGATTTTGAGGGAATGTGAATATGGAGAAATGATTATTTGTGTTTAAGGTGAAGAGAATGGTTATAGAAAGAATTGTTATATGTATTTGGGATGCAAGAAATGATTATGAAGAAAACTATAGTTTATAGTGAAGGAAATGATTACGGCAAAAATTATTGTTATCTGTGTTTGGAGGGTAAGAGATGATTATGAGGAAAGCATAACTTGTGTTTTGAGTGCAAAAAATGATTATGGGAGAACAAAATATTGATTATGCGGAAAATGAATATTGGTTATGGGAAGAATGAAATGTTGTCGGAGAAAATGAATAATGATTAAGGAGAGAGATGATTAGTGATTATGGAGGGAATAATTGTCGGTGGCCAAAACGTGAGTGAGGAAATTATTCTCAATCCCCGGAATGAACCCTTTATTTTTGTTATTTTTTTGATAACCGGGAAATTAGAGCTTTTGCTACCTATACTTAAGAGGTGGTACCCGCACCCAACCCAAACTCCAGAGGGGACATGAATTTATTTTTAAGCTCACTCGATCGTTAGAAACGTAGGCCTCTAAGCCAAAATGAATACTTTAAGGCTGCTCCTCAGGAAAATTCATTTTTTTTCCCTTCTCGGCGAACAGCTTTCGGTCTTATTATTTACAAGTGGGGCAATCAGATCCAAGATGTAATTTTTATTATATTCACCTAAATTACAACATTCATATATTTCAAAGAAAATAACTTACTTGATCACAATAATTTGGAGCAGAAAATACGGTAATGAGTTTACCGTCATGCTCAATTTCATAGCCTTCCACCTTCACCTCGTGAGATCGCACGAGTAAATCTGCAGTTTCAGTATAAGATCCTCAAATTATAAGATGAATAATGTATGTGGGGTCAAGATTGCCAGAGAAGTGAAGTAGGTGAGCTAAACCATAGAATTACATGACAAATACCTAAGTTATTTTCCTGCAAAAATCTTTTAGTTACATCTGCACCAAAGGAAAGCCCCACGCCACGTTTACTAGGCCTTCGCCCAGGGTAAGGATGTGGATCACTCCATAGCAATTCACTCATTAACCCTGAACAGAAAATGGAAAAGGAACTTAATTCATCACCTCGATACGACAAGGAAGGAGCTCACGTTATAAAGCATTTGTGTTGAATCTTGATTAGAGCAAAGCAAGGTCATGCAATGGAAGTGCTATCAAACACTGATGAGATAAACTACCAAGTGGATTAGCATAAAATTTTTGGGTAAAGATATGTTTGCCACTTCCATTAAAACATGACTCGAGGAACACACGAAAGGATGTAAGATGATCGACTTACCTTCCTCCGGAGGTTCACAAAAACGGTTTATTGCTCTAATGTCGGAGAGTTTTACCCCATCAACACTAAAAAGGCCTCCATGAACTACAAAAACCTTCTCGTTCAGTACATAAGCCAAAGGCAAACAACAGAATACTTCTGCAAACTGGTCGACAAATGTTTCATTCAGCTTCATCTTAACCTCGCCTTCAAAACCATACATTTTGTTCATACTCCTGCTCTCATGATTTCCTCTCGAGAGATGAATAGCTGCGTAAGACATAGAGAATTGATTGGACAACGGAATTTATTGAACCATAAATTAAAATATCAAGTAAAGTTTGTACTAAAGGAGGGTTAGTGTCTCAAATGAAAAATTGTGTGGTCGACTTGGAAAGAAAGTAATACTATAATTTTTTTCTAAGTACAGTTCCTTTTAACACTATCTTATACCATGTTAATGTCCCTCAACTTATTAGCTTAACTTTTTGGGTTGATTGCATGGTATTAGAGCATGGGATCATGTGTTCAGACTCTCGTAAGTCACTTCATCTCCAATTAATATCGTTTTTCACGTTCTGTTCATTCTTCGAATTCTCAAGACCACAAGGAGAGTGTTAGTTGGTAGGATTAATTTTACTCCAACCTATTAGCTAAAACTATTGGATTGATTGGTGATTTAGCACGGTTCAATATCCAGTTTACAATAACCACCAATTGAAGTGCCCAACACAAGCTTTTTTAAATTATTCGACCATTACTATCAATTGAGCTTTTGGAAAAGGGACGATTCCTCCCTTTGTCCATTAGGTTGTTTCTCCAAGTTGGCTCCTTTTTTAATGGCAGTTTGTATTATCTGAAGAAAACACCAGAAATAGGGTTTAATAAACAACTGAAGTAGAACGTATTATCCTGAACGACTCCCTTGACAACAATCTTCAGACTAAAGGAAACATGCTACATGTATAAAGGAAACAAAATGACAGGTTGATGAAAATCTGTGATCATATAATACCTGCTAGAAGAAGTGAATATGTGGGGATCAACTTCAAATATAAAATATGGAGGCTCCTAACCAATTGAGATTATGTTCAATATACCTGATGGAGACATGCACTTAATTGCAAACAAGGTCAGAATGACCTCCAAAGAAAATGATCCCCGATCCACGAAGTCGCCATTAAATAGATAAGGATTATCTTCTGAGGGCAGACCATTCAGCTCAAAAATATTTAAGAGATCATAAAACTGAAAGCATTGAAAGAGGAAAGCATAAGAGAAACCGATGCTTAAGCACACACAGGAATGGAAGAAAAAGTAAATGCCTAAAAAATGTTAGAGTTCCTCTAGGAACATGAAGAATACACAAAAAGATCGTTCTGAGTTCCACATATACTGTAGGTCGCTACAACACATCACACTATCAGGCAATTACAAGATAACAAATTTTTTTTTTCTAGGAAACAAGATCACAAATAATTCAGTTTGCACTTGCAGGAGATGCAATCTACAAAAAAATCATAGCAAACAAAAATGCCAACACTTCCACTGAAAAAATAAAAGGTCAAAGTTACAAAATCCATAGGGTCAACCAAACACCCAACCATCATGGGTTGGTGTAATGGTCAAGAGGCACTTGAAGAACAAAAAAATAGTTTATCAAGGAATTAATTTCCTAAAGGTTTCCTTTTGACACCCAAATACTGACTAGGCTGATTGTTTAGTGAGAACAATCGCACTGCAGGTAGTTGGTCCACACACTCATGGATGCAAGAAAAAACAAGCCCCAAAGGGAAATTACTAAAAAGGATCTGATAGGCATGGATTAAGAGGAGAAGGAAATTACAGGCCCTTTTGACCTAGTTTGCGCCTGAAAGACTCATTAAACAAGTATGTGCAAGAAATATTATACACAATTCCATACTTGTTTGTGTCAGTGACACGTGCAGATACTTGTTTGTGTGATTATGGAGAATCACCATGTATTTAAGTCAAGGCCCATCAAGAATCAGAAAATTACATTACATAGGGCATACGGAGTTGTTTGTGTATTGAAAATTGACGTCAAACCAAAGAATTATATATGCATTGCTAAAAGAAGGTACAACTGACCTGACCATGAACATCACCACAAACTGTCAGGCGCTTGCCTTCTGGAATCGTTATATCAACTAAAGATGGAAGATCTGTCAATATTTGTTTCGTTTGCTGAAGAATCTGGAATACATACCTGAAGAAAAAAGCATATCATTAAAACAACTAAACCCAGTAAACATGCTAAATGGAGTAATTATTACCAATTATTGGAAGTGCCAGACATACCGCTTATGTAACCATTTCTGACTCTTGAAATCATCCATCATTTTCTTCACAAAATCTAATGTTATGATATCTCCCTCTATTCGTGCTCCACAATACTGAGGTTCAACATCTACACTTGAGAGGAAAAAAAATGGAACTATTGTCGGTGCCCAGGGAAGAAGGCAACTCATATATCCTCTATTCATAATGTACATTGTACTCATGCGAAGAATAAATATTAACAAGCGCTGAAAAAAGTAATAACTGAAAGAGATACAAATACTAAATTTGCATTAATGAGTTAAGGCTATGTTTGTTTTGAGTGGAAAAAGAATGGTAAGCCACTAATCCTCAACAACCACATATTTGTATTTGGTAGTAAACAATCACTATTAATCACTCATCAAATCCTTCTATAAAATCACTCATCAACCCCTCCGTCAAACATACCACTCAACCACTACTAACATCAATTCCCAAATAGACGGTTAATTACTCCAATTACTATAAACACCAATTCCCATACGAGTAGTTAATTACTACAACTACTATTAGCTCCTCCACTCCTCTCCACTTCACTCTTTTCTACCAAAAACTAACACCCCTAATTGTGTGCCTATCATTCTTTTACCATTTTTTGCATGTGGGCTTCTTAAAACTAATTATAGGACAAATCTAAATCAGTATGACTGATTTACCAGTGGTGATAAAAATCTATTAATAAAACAAAAACCTATTTCTCACTACTTATGCTCTGAATAGAACAAAGCGGGTAGAATTCTTAGTGCAGTAAATTTTTACTAGTATTTTTCAAAAAAAGAAAAAGAGAGTATCTCTTATCCAAAAAAAAAAAAGAGGTTTTCTTCTACATTGTGACTTGATGACTAAAAGAAAATTTGAAAAAGATTAGTCAACAAATTTGTTTTCAGTTGGAAGAGCACTACTAAAACATGAATTTGTAAATCATTCAATCCTGACTGTTTCAAGAGACAAAATAAATAAACGATAAAAAGAACCTAGACTCTTTTTGTTGATACCGCCTTTACCGCCAGCCCGCCAACGTGTGCCCACTATTACCAGCATCACCACTGCTATTGTTGCTACTACCGTGGCAGCTTTTGTGCTCAGAGTTGAAAGCGCAATTGCTGTAGTTGCTACTGCTGCTGCTACTATAGCCATTTGAGCCGGCAATGACGTTGAACTTGAACTTGCCCCTATAATAATGGATTGCAGGGAAAAGAAATTTAAATCAACGGTGGTTAATTACAAAGGTTGTGGTATCTTCAGTCAGCTAATAGCTTTGAATATCTTCTAAAAGACTTAAATGTTCATGGAAAAAATAATAATAATATAACAAAGAGATTTCAAATATATTTCCTTTTAACAATATATATACACAAAAACAGCAGGGTAGCAGAACTGCTAGGAATATGATGCTGACTAAAAAGAAGTATATGTTAACTAAAAACTTAGTGTATCGCTAAGGCATCGTTTATCTTACACCAAGATATTTCTCAACCTTCCCTCATAAAAACACCTTCTACTAATTAATTGGTACCCTAAAAATTATAATTTGACCAAATAACAAATATAATACAATGGCAAGAAGAAAGATGAAGTCTCCATGACAAGACAACTGCACCTTAAACTGCTAAGCAGAAGCATTACAAAATAAATTAAAAATATGGAATAAAATTTATACCTACAGGGTGGAAATCAATAGAATTGACCGCAGAATCCATTTTTGGCACTGGAGCTGCAAGAGCTTCTTCAAATTTAAGCTTCATAATTGCTTTCTCGCATTCCTTCAACTTCTTGATAGTGTCAGGATCATTAGGACACATCTTCTTGAGCTTTGGTTTATAAAGTAAAATATAAATAAAAAATTAATACCAGGATGCTGCGATTTAAGTAATTCTGTTATAGGAAAATAGACAATTCAATTGGTGTATGAAAATGTTACAAAAACCTTTCAAACCAAACCCTAGAAAGATGGATAAGAGGGAGATGGGAGGCGACTAAACAAAGGTGGTAAAAAGAGAGCAATAAATCATGGAGCAAAACTTGCCAACACATGTAAAAGATCAATTTGCATTTGTTCATAGAATGACATGATGACAGCCATTGAGAGGCGTGATCAATTATCCAAACTAGTGATAGAAACCAACGGAGACAAAAATTACAATAATATCCGAAAATGTGATGTACTTGGAACCTCTTACGTGAGTTTCCTCAAGCCAAAACAAATTAAACTACTTGTTACCTTCCATCCCCACTCACCCATTCTATTGTGATCAAATGCTACAAGCAAACTCCTTGACTAATTACTTTTTTTAGGAATCTTGGCTAATTACTAATATGTCCTTAATAGCCTGATAACATTGCGACTGCCCATGGGGATGACCTTCCTCATAACTGGGTTGTTTGCATATGTTACCACAAAAAAAGTTAGAAATCAAAAACGGTAACATACACATTCTTCCTTCTTTTTTGATGACCAGGAAATTGGTAGTAACATACACATTCATAAATTGACTTTCCATAATCAACTTTGGAATCCTCGTGGAAAAGGAAACAGACAGATAGATATACATTCCTTTGCAATATTCAAGAGAATCCTAATTAAAAATATATAACTATAAGCACCTGCAGAAAATCTTTAAGTGCTTCTTTGAACTTCCCAATGGCAAGAAAAGCAGCACCACGCCTGTAATAGCCCTGGTATGATAACATACTAGTATATAATTGAAATAGGCGCAAATAATAATATTAGAAGAAAAGCCCATGAATAGCAACCAAAACTTAATTTTAAAAGTATGCCTTGGAATATGTAGGATCAACTTCAATAGCTTTTGATGCATCCTCTAGCGCACTACCATACTCCTCTAGCTTAATGTGTGCAAATGCACGATTCGCCCAATATACAGCATTCTGATTGTTGAGCTCAATTGCTTGCGTATATAAATTAACAGCTTGAATATACTTGTGAGCTGGAAATCAAAACAACAATTAGCACGACTCAACAAACAGATGGCATGTTAGCAATAGCATCACCAAACATGTAACTTGAAGCAATGGTCTTAATCTGGGTGAAAATTAAATAACAAACTATGGTGACACAACGGTTGAAAGTTCAGCATTGAATCTAGACAACATTGTTCGAATCTTTGACGTGTCATTTATTTATCGTTAAAAAAAAAACTGCGTGAAAATTAAAATCTGCTGTGTACTTGGATCATTGTCAGTTATACTAATGTCATTGAAGAGGTAGGAGTTGTTGTCTAGGAGGGTAAGGACTACGGCTATTAATTCATTTGTATCATTCAAGAACAGTATTCCATTTTATGAATTAAATAAAACTAAAATAAAAATAATAGCATAAACTGATTTATATATATATGTGGTATAGTTGCAATAACAAATGTCTCTTCATAACAACCTAACAAGCAAACATGAGCATTGGTCGGTGGCAATTGACATGCACTCCTTCCTCTAAAGATTGAAGATTCAAATCCCTTGTCCCACATTAGTTGTACTAAAAAATCACTTGGTATAAATAATTAATCACGCCCAAAATCGCCCATCACAAGTTATCTTTGTCATAGAAAAATAAATCATCAATAGAATAATCTACACCACGAGTAAAGGGGTTTGTGTTACCTGTAAATGCTTTGTTGGCTATGCATTTGATTTCTTCCGCATTAGTAACATTAGACTTTTTGACATCCATACTAGGCCTTCCCTTGTACGATGTCAGTTAAAAAGCTAGTATTTCATAGGTTCCACAGTAACTCCCTATCATTATTGCTAAACTGTCTACGGAAACAACTGGTACCTGGCCTCACAAGAGAGAAGACAATTAAAAACTTCACAACAAAGTAAATATTGGCATACAGACATAAGTTTACTTTCATAATGTGAACATAATTCAACTTCTACCTACAACCACCCCCACTAAACTTGATAGCATTGGTACACTAAGCGAGCAAAATAAAGCCAAAAAAAAATATCTATCGAGAAAGCACTTCAATCCAAAATGTACCGTTGTAGATTATAAAAATCATTAGGCTTCGTGAGTTTACTATTTGTTAATTTGTTGTTGCTTGATAAAAATGAGCTTATAAACAGTAGTTTCAACAATACATTTCTTTGTTTTGGTATTATTTTCTACCAATGTTTTCAAAAATCAAACCCAAGTTTTCAAAACACACTCAAAAAAAAAACAAACAAACAAACAAACAAACAAAAAAAACTATTAGTAAACTTCACAGTATATGGAATTCGACTAAAGAATTCGAATGCTTTGGAAAATGAAAACTGGAAACGAAATCCTTATCAGATGGGGACTCAAGACATAATCTTTCACTGTACATTGTCCTCTATTAAAAGCTGTTCTTGCATTCTAATTCAAAACGT
Organism: Cyclanthera cordifolia; assembly: GCA_037832605.1. Taxonomy (NCBI): domain Eukaryota; kingdom Viridiplantae; phylum Streptophyta; class Magnoliopsida; order Cucurbitales; family Cucurbitaceae; genus Cyclanthera; species Cyclanthera cordifolia. Next base: position 7,416,510 of record JBBMEG010000004.1, read on the forward strand.
AGTATGTTATTTTCCTATCGCCAATATGCCTGCGACACAAAGCTCTTTAAACATATCAAATAATTGGTTTGATTATATCGTCGGTACTCAATCAGTATGAACATGATATACAAGTACTCAAACAGAAGTTTTCAGTCAAAACTTCCGATCAGCATAAAAAGATCGAAGCTCGCGAATAATTGCTTCAGAGCGAGTGTGCGCTGAGACCTGATGCGGCCGTAACGTTAGTCAAAACAAACTAATTCAACAGCAAACAAAAAAAAAAATTAATTATGAACTTCACCTTTTTCCTGAAGAATCGAGCTGAACGTTGAGAAATTAGATAAACAAATTAAAAACGATGAACAGATCAAGTGCCTAATACGAAGCAACTAGCGCAATGGCTGGAGGTATTCGATCTGAGCGATGAACAAATTCTATGGTACAGAGAAGCCCTAATTTCGCATGAATTTTGTATGTTCAACAATTGAATGTGGTTTGTGCGGGAGGAATTTCAGAGAGGGGAAGAAACAGAGATCCAATGTTAAATATTCTCTTCCCCTTCTTTTTCTGTTCATTGATGTTCTGTTCTTTTCTTCTTTTCTTTTTTTTCGTCTTAGTCAACAAGTTGTAAAAAACTATTGTGAGCTGAAGTTTGTTCTGTCAATAGCCATTAATAAAAGAGAAGAATGATACCAAAAATAATTACTTGAGTTTGGATCATACCTAATTTTCTCCATAATCACATTTCTTACTTGCTTCGTATCATTCTTTTATTTTTTTCATTATTATTTTATTTTCCCGTAACACAATTAATTATTATCTTTATCATTCTCTCCGATGTTCATTCCTCTCATAATTATTTTCATTCTCTTTATCCAAATACAATATTAATGTTTGTTTGCAAGATTATGGTTATCATTACTTTGCTTCGGTCATTCAAATTGTCGACGTGAGATTACCCCTTGGAGTTTATCAAGTATTCACCGATTTATGGGACATGATAGTGTGTTCATCTTACTAATTGGAGTCGGGAAATTTCATAACGATTAAGGTGGTTAATAGAAATAAGATTATCTTTCAGCGTAAGAGTCGAAAGGGTCGGTAGCGCTGTGGTTTCATTGTTTAGTGTTAATTCAATTCAACACTAGTGTCACGGTTCGATCTTCCCTAATTTGTACTGAGAAAATAATCTTTATGTGCAGGACGAATCTTGCAATTAGTTTTACTAGTAAGTGTGGTCACACTTCAACATGTGGAGCTTCCATTGAATATAACTTCTTATTTCAAATAACAACAAAAAGTTATAAAAGAATATCCTTCATGAATCAAATGAGCTTCCATTGATTTTTTTTTTCCCAAAATTAGATTGAACATCTAATCTCAATATCATTAGCTTAAGATGTCGGTTAAATTATATTTATTTACATGATGCCGTGTTTTTAGCATCTAAACACAACATAACTCGGATGTATATTCTCACACAAATGGCAAGTTAAATCTTCCTAAAATTATGGATGTTTAGATTGAATATTTGAAATTAGTATTTTAAAAAAATTACATATAAATAAACTTTTGACCGTAGTCATTACTTGGATATATTCAAAATAAATATTCATTCTGAATACAAATCATAAATATTCTCAAAAACTACATTCAAACAAGCATGTGACTGCAATCATTACTTCTAGATACTAAAAATAAATATTTATTCTAAATACTTTTAAAAATTACGTCCAAACAAATTTTTGACTACAATCATCTAATCATTAGTTTGAAATACTCAATTAAATTATAATGTCAAATACTAATTTTAAATATTTTTAAATACTAAATCCAAACAAGCTTTTTATTACAATCATTACTTATAAATATTCAAGATAAATAATCATTCTAATACTAATTTTAAATATTATTCAGATGGGTGTCACAAAAAACTTATTAAAGTGAATGTTTTCCTTAAAAATTCACTATGTAATTAAAAACAAAATCATGTGTTTTTTAAACCATGTTTGTAATTAAAATGCAATAGAAACTCGTAACATAAATAATTTGAATGTAATTCATATAAAGTTGTTACTTTTTAATATACAAAACTCTTTATTATCATAGGGGTGTGTTTCTCTCTCTTTCAACGGTAGGGAGAGAAAATCCATTCAGGGGCTCAGTGAAGAATTCCTCGGAGTTCTTTTGGGGTGTGAGTGGGGGCACCATAGGGTGCGTTTTGGGCTTGGACCTGTCCTCGTCTGAGGCAAGGGCGTTGGCAGTCTATGGGCTCCATTTGAAGCGATTTAAGAGCTCGTTTAGAGTTGTTTGGGGTGCTGATCCATAGAACAAGTGTGAGGATATCAGAATGAGGTTCAATGCATGGAAGTTATGAACTGAAGAAGCATCATCCTTTTCCATAAGAGGAGGATATGTTTTTCTAAGGATGGAGGTTTCGTCCTCCCTCGGTGGGAAATGGATGGTTGATGGTGGTCAATGGACCAAAACTTATGAATGACAAAGATTTGGGGTTGGGTACTTGACCTTTTGATGGACGTAAGAGCCCAGCTTTTCTTCTATTGCAGATAAATGTTAGTTTTGGACTTATCGGGACTCCCATAATTTGTGTTTGAATTGATTTTGGCTTGAAAGTACTTAAATGAGTCAAGTCTCTATAGGGGTAAAGTCAGAATTGATACAAATGAGCTAAAAAGGTCTTAGCCTTAGGGGTATTATGGTAATTTTATGCAGCTGTTTGGACTTATATATAAAGACAAACATGTCTTTTAGGTCAATCATTAGAGCATAACTGTGTTTTTCGTGAGAATTAACGTCGCAACCTTCTTTTTCTGTGCAATCGCTGAAACCTGCAACACTTTTCTATCTTTCTGACAGCCGATGACGGCCAATCATTGTCCATCATTAATCAATCATTCCAGCGCCGACAATCACATCATTTTCTGTGCATCTGCCAGCAGCAGTCACTTCGGCTCATACGCGTGTCGTCGTCGTCTCCAAAAAGCTCGCGCCCAATCAGAGCACGAGTTCGTTTCTCTCGCTGACAAGCGCCACCATCAGCTCGTTCCCCGTGCCTGAGATAACCAATATGAAGCTGAGGGTTTGGTTGCCCAAGCATGTTGTCTCCCGAACCAAGTGCAAGCGCCTCCTGAACCTCGCTGTAGCCACTCACAGCGCGTCAAGCGTCACCCGAGCCTATGGATTGGCTCATCTGCATGTTTGATTCATGCCCCCGATAACTACCCTCACTCCCCACCTTCACCTCGTTGGACAATTTTCAGATACTCGTTGTTCGATAATTTCGATGCTTCGAGTCTAATTATGATAGTTTTAAGTGCTAGTAAAACTCATTGACCCTGTTTTTGACCAGTTTTTGTTGGGGGAGACCTTTAGGAGTCGCAGTTCAAGTCTTCATAAGCCAATTTTGTAGAAAATGGGCCAAGATAAGGGAACATATCCTTAACTTGAGGTTTCGTGGGTATTTATAAGCATGCCTAGGGTAATTAGCTAATAAATTATGTTATTCTTAATTATATGGACTGGTACGTGCTTGAATGATTGTTTTTCCATGTTGTTAACTTGATTGACTTGATGAACTGTATTATGAATTCATGTAAGGCAAACATGTTATGCATGTTGAGCATCTTATTCTATTTCTAACTCGTTGCATTCGTTCATTTATAATCATATTGATGCGTGAAAGCTCACGATTGCTCTCATACTGTAACCAACACATACAAATAGAGTACTATCAATATCGAATTCATGATCGTGGTTTGAACTGGATTTCTACCAAACAATCTAACCTTTGGTAGTCATTATAGATTCTAATCACTAACAAATTGAGTATATGAAAATTAGTTACTCATGTACCAATGATGACAACTTAAATTAAGTGATTAATTAGACAAAAAAAAACTTCATTATTTAAGTATCTGGTTGAACACAAAACTCATAACTTATACCATGAACTTTTCAAATATAATTTCAATCAATAACAAACTATAGAAACTAAGAGACGGTTAGGAAGGGGATTTTACGATATAAGTTAGTTTGAGTATTTAAACGAAGAGTTATTTTAAGTGATTAGAAATAATGATTACAATAATAGCTCATTTGAATATAGAATTATGTAAAATAGTTGCAGTCAATAGCCTATTTGGATGTATATTCCTGGAGGAGTTATAGTATAATAGCTCGTGGATGTAGATTTTTTTGAAAGAGTTATAGTAATAACTCGTTTTGATGTAGATTTTAGTAGAGTGGTTGTAGATAATGACTCGTTTGAATGTGAATTTTGGTAAGGAGTTGTATGCGTACTTTTTTTTATATAAGTACAATTTTTATATTAAAATTATGTTTCATTTATATATAATATCTCATTTTCATTAATATTTGTCTATTCTAATTGTTTTGTTTTAAAAAGTATTTTATAATACTCAAATTATTAAAATAATGTTAAAATTTATATGTTGCAAATGAATTCGGTTATGTAATATTTATCAATAGAATGATTATTATCAACTTATTGGAGTTGTTCATTTGTTAGATTATTATTGTTTAAACCTTTATTGTTATCTACATTTTTATATTAGTCATTATATTTCCAAACATCTTTAATCCATGTAAATTGATTTTTCTAATAAGTTTTAAGCTAACTTTAATCGAAACTGAAATGTAATAATATCTCGTTATAAATAAAAACTTGATTATTTTAAAAAAAATTAATGTCACATGACATAAAAAACTACTATAAATAAAAATTTTGTAATCTAGAGTCATATAGTCGTGTATTATGAATAGTAAAAATAGTATGAAGGTAATATCATAATTCTCATATTATGTGTTTTTAACAAAATTAACATATTTTCTATAAATTTTAGAAATATGTTTA
>JBBMEG010000004.1:7438506-7470883 GCA_037832605.1 Cyclanthera cordifolia
TAAAAGTATGATTCTCATCCATATATTTATTGTCAAAAAATAAAATAATGAGGTAACAAGTTAAATTTCCCATCCTCCATTGTTATTAAATTCAAAAAAAGAAAAACAAAAAAAGAATGATAACAGCTAAAATAAATAATACAAAAACTAAATTAGTACCCAATCATGGAAATAGTAGGCCTAGCAGCTTAAAACCCTATACCAAAAGATTTAAATTAATGAAATGCAAACTCCTTTACAATATCAATTTACTTGTTTTGCATATCTGACTTTTTTTTTTTGTTGATAAAAATATAAACAAAGACATTTTTTAACTAATTTTGTTTTTTTATATATATATATATATATAGACACACACACTGTGTATGTATGTATATGAGAGAGTAATTAAAAAAAGAATAGATTAATAGGTTTCCATGAGCAAGTAGAAGGTCTTATACCAACCAATTTAAGGGCACTTTTGAAAGAACCTTTTAAGGGAACCCTTTATTAACCTTTTTCTCATACATGAAGTAAGGATCAGTGGCTAATGGACTCTAAAACTGAACCCTAACACTATTTCTCTATTACTTTTATTTATTTTTAACTTTTTTTCCTTTTTCTCCAATTTACTTTCAAATTAAACACTAACTTGGCTTTGGTCCCACTTAAGGAGTGTGTGTCTTTTTTTTTCTTTTTCTTTTTCAAATACAAATTCGGGAGGAGGACTACAAACCCTAGATTGTGGACACTTTTTCGTATCGAACCGTGACGCTAGTATTGAATCAGATTAACACCAAACAATGAAACCACTGTACCGCCAATTTTTCAATGCGTTAAGTCGGGTTATAATAATCAAATTTATGTTAACCGTAACCTTCATCTCAACTATAATAATTGTGTATACGTATATGAAATCAATCCATTACTCATAATCAAAAGGTTAAGAGTTTAATTCTCACAAAAACATAGTGTAGACTGGGTAATTAAGAAATAATTGGTTTGAATGGCGACTATTGTAATATAAAAAAAATTAAATAAAAAAAAAAATAATAACTGGAAAATATCTATTTACTTTTCTGCTTTAAATACTCTTTTCTTAAACCTAATTCCACAGCTTCTTCTACACCTTTCTTCTACTCTCTCTCTCTCTCACTAGAATCTTCATTTGTTTTTTTTTTTACTTTTTTCTGTAAGTTGATCTCACCCAGGTTTGTTTTCTTCATAATCTTCAAACCCCATGTTCAAAGTTTGAAACTTTAGATCTTTTTATGATAGATCTAGTGATAAAAATCAAAACCCATCTTTCCTTTTTTTTTTTTTTTTTTTTTTTTAATAATTTTAATTTTTTTTTTTTTTAATTCAGATTTCAGCCATGGATTTCCCAAATCAATCTGGAGAAGGATCTTCCTCTTCCCAAAGAAAAATGGGAAGAGGTAAGATTGAAATTAAACGAATTGAAAATACTACAAATCGTCAAGTCACCTTTTGCAAGAGGAGAAATGGATTGCTCAAAAAGGCTTACGAATTATCAGTTCTTTGCGATGCGGAAGTCGCCCTCATCGTCTTCTCCGCTCGTGGTCGTCTCTACGAATATGCGAATAACAGGTTTTCCCTCTCTTCATCTTCTCCGTCAACCTTATAAAACACACATTCGATCAGAAAATTACACAAAAAAACTAGATTTTTTTTTTTTTTTTGAGATTACAACGATTGGGGATAGGGAGATTCGAACTCGGGGTTCGTTGATGCTGTTGAGCTACTGCTCTTTTGGTGATTAAGTTTTCATTTTAGTATAATTCAATTGAGAATTGAATGACTTAAACCATAAATCTGGTTAATACACCAACATGTCGGTTAAATTATGTTCTATGAGTGTTTGTTTCACATTATTAACGAGCTATTACAAATGATTTTTAGATCTATGATTATTGATTAATGAATGAAATTTTGGAGTAGTTGGCAGAAATTAAAGACTTAAAGCTTAGGGTTTTACAGAGGGATTTCCATGTTTAAATCTCTATCTGACTTAATAAATGAATTTTTTTTTTTCTTTTTTTTTTTAATTTTAAGGAATTAATAAATGAATTCTTTGAGCTGTTAATTTATTTTTAGCTGAAAATATCATTCATCTATAAGTTGGTCAGCCTAAGCTGTCTGTATGGTGTCATCAGCCTGATTCTTTCCATTTTTTTACCCTTCTTTCATTACTTTAATTTATGTGCTGAGCAACCCTTCAAAAAAAAAAAAAAAAATAATAATAATAATAATAATTGTAAGGGGCTTGGTTAGATCTTAGTATTTGATTTTGATCTTGTTATTTAGTATGCTGTAATTAGATAATTATTTTGTTTTTATTTCCAAAAATTAAGTTTATAAATACATCTCTCACTTCTAAGACTTTCTTGTTTTTTTTTTTTTTTTGGTGTAAATAATAACTATCAAAACCCCCTTTTTTTTTTAGTTTTTTTAAAGATCTTTAGTAATGTTTGTTCGAAAGAGTAAATTCATGCTGTAAATCAAATTTGGGGAAAAAAAAAGTTACCATTTAAAAATAAAAAATAAAATCGCAATATAAAACAGCCCTAATGTTCAAATTAAGTTAAATTAGAGATTTGGAAGATGTAATTTTGGGTTAATTAGGGTTTAATTATCATTGATTGGCTTAGTACTTTAGATCAGGATTTTGATCAATCAAAGATATAATGAGTTCATTAATCTAATACAATCAATCTACTTGAAAGTTAATTTTCTTACAACTAAATATTTTATGGTAATAAAAAGAAAAAAAAAAAAAATTTTGAGAAGAGTGTGATTAAATGAAATTGTTTAAATTTAAGGAAATTAGATTATGTTTTGTATGTTTGGTTTCTTGTTTTTGTTTTTGTTTTTGTTTTTTTTTTTTTCTGTTTTTGTTTATATATATATATATATATATATATTAAATTTCGAAACTTGAAAAAAAACAATTAATTAAATAAGTTTTATTTTTTTATATATATATAAACTTTTTAAATGAGAAATGGTAGAACTGATAGGTTTTCATATTTTGATGCAAGGTTGAAGCACCGTGCAAGCCTGCAACTTTTTATTTGTAGCATAAAAATAGAAAAAGGTGGTAAATTAATTAAATTTTAGCTTTTTCCCAATTTTCAAATATTATTTTTTATTTTTTATTTTTCATTTTTTTTTTCAACTTTTCTCTCAAGGAATAAGCTTCAGTCAACTCAGAAGTGATATTTCATTAATCAAATCCGACAACAAAATATTTTATGCCATTGTTCTCATTAATTTCTTCCAATTTTATTTATTTTTTTTTTTTTTTAATTTTTGTGAAAATTGAAAAATCCCATTTTTAAAAAAATTGAAGTGGGAGGAAAAGTGTTTGCAATATTCATTTTATTTTGCAATGGAAGAGAGAATCATTCCATTTCTATGAAACTTTGATCTCTTTCCCCTCTTTACACTAAATTAGAATTAACTGCCTTTTTATTTAATGTCTTTCTCATTGATAGAGGAAAATAGCCTCATAACTTTAATGGGAAATGACATCTTAAGTTTGGAATTTATGAGTATTAATTTAGGATTTTTTTTTTTTTTTTTTTTTTTTTGAGTTCTAACAACCATTAGAAATTTGGACAACATAATTCAAACATGAATTGAATTTTGTGTTTAATGAAACAACTTTTAATTAGGAATAGAGAGAGAGAAAGAAGGAAAGTGATCAAAGGATAAATAAGATAAATAGGATGAAAATATTGTGGAAGAACATGTTCGGAGTGAAAGAAATAATTATGAGGTGAATGATTATTTTTGTTCGGAGTGAAAGAAATATAATTATGAGGTGAATGATTAATCGTGTTTGAGTTGAAATAATAATAAATATGATGTAAGTGAAAAATAGTTATAAAAGAATAAAAAATTGTTATGAGAAGAATAAAAAATAGTTAAGAAAAGAATAATATGCGAGTTCAAAAAAACGTGATTATGATAAGAATAATTCTCGGTGACACAACCACCGAGAATCATATCCATTGGCCGTTCTCATTCTCTCATTCATTATTGGTGGCCTTAAACATATCTTAAATCTTTCATTAAACCGCTATCTTAAACTATCCATCAAATTTCACATTAAATTTACTACTCAATTCCTATTAATATCAACCTTTGTGGTTAAATTAATCTCTAAATATGTAGAATTAATACTTCACAAACAAGTAATTAACCATCACAAATCACTTGTAACATTAATCTTTAAATGCGTAATTAATACTTTTAACTATCTTTAATTCTTTTACACTCTTTTCTTCAAAGAAAAAAACAAAACAAAAAAGAAAGAAGAATGAATAGGAATTAGGGTTTATGATTTAGGATAGTGTAATTTAACCAATGGATATTAGGGTAAATTAATGGATAGGATTTTGGGGATCTTCTGACTACCAATCACCCTCGACGAAATTAAGGTATCACACGCCAACCAACCACCTCCTGTCTTTGATTCCATTTCCCTCCCTTTATTTTATTATAATTTTTTTAATTTTATTTCTCCTTCATTATAATTTATGCCCTCTTAAATAAATGTTCAATTTATTTTTTTATATGTTCTTTTAACCAAGATTAAAATTAGACTTTTATGATAGCAAGAGTTGAACTTCAAGAGTTTTGAAAATTAAATGTTATGTTTTTTTCTCTTTTAAGAAAAAAAAAAAAAAAAAGTTATGTATTCAATTTATGATAAGTATTTTATTCATTTTTTTTTAGTTTTCTTGATAGCTAAATAGTTAAAATATATGTAAATTAATTAAAATATAGGTAAAGTCTCTTTTAGGTTTTGAACTTTTTGCTTGATTTATTTTGGTTCATGAATATTTAAAAGTTCAATTTTAATCATTCAACTTTGAATTTATTTGTTTCAGTCTCTTCACTTTCAAAAAACCTTAAAATTGTTTTCTTTTATATTTTATTTTTTTTGTACAAAGCTATCATCTTCCTCAATAAGTTTAATATTGTATTCCCATTTTATCTTTGACTGTATTAAAACTATTAACACATTATTGAACCAATTTCGATTAATATTTACTTCAAATTTATTGTAGTGACCAATTTTAAGCTTTTTTGTAACTATAAAGACTAAAATAAATTTTTTGAAAAGTTCATTGACTAGAATATTCTATTCAGAGTTTATTGATTAAAATTAGACTTTTGAAAGTTTTAAAGATCAAGATAAAACGAAAGTAATAATTCACCATATTTTTCCGGTTAAAATTAAGAATTAGGAACAAAAATTATATATTTGTAATTAACATTTATTGAAATTTGTCAAACTAATAGTAATAATGCTAATGTGGAAAAACATCGAAGTGAACATATTATTTAAAAATTTATAGGATAAAATTTCTAATAAACTAACATCGAAGAACCCTTTAAGTGAAAGTACATGTCTCAAAAAAAAAAGAAAAGAAAAAAAGAGCTTGGTTATGGTGAACTATTTACATGTGTTTGGAATTAAAAAGAAAAATTAAGAATGAACAACTATTATCTTTGTTTGAAATAATCATATGGAAAATATTGAAACTTAGTTATGAAAAATAAATAATAATTTTGAGGGGAATATTGATCAATTGGTTTTGAAGTGGAAGCACATGTTATGTAATATGATATCAGAACTCTATGTAAGTTCTTGGTTCCAAAATTTCGAGAACTCCATTTATGTAGACAAAAACTTAAACATCTATTTGTTCTAAAAAAATTTGAATCAACTCATGCCAGCATAAGCCAAAAAGAATATTTTGATTTTGAAGTGAAACCCATCTTATCCAATACAAAGTTCATTGACAAAAAATAAGTATACATCGCCGCTTTGGAGGAACATCAAGTGCACCTACGCTTAGTCTTCGAGAGGTTGACGCAGAATCAGCTATATGTGAAGAAAGATAAATGTGTTTTTGCTCAACAACGTATCAATTTCCTTTGCGGACGAATCAGTATGGATAGTGATAAGGTTCACGCCATTCTCTAACCAAATTTCTTAAATCAAAACAAGTATTCGTAACTTCTTTTTTTTTAGCTTTTAGATTTTGATTTTGTTTTAAAAAACACGAGTAAAATGTAGAGATAAAAACATATTTAAAAAACAAATCATCCTAAAATACTAGTTTTACATTTTTAAACATAAATGGTCTTATTATGCATACTGATATTTGAATGAATAAAAGTGATATTATTTAAATAAATATAAATGTAAATATTTGCAGTGTTCGAGGAACGATTGAAAGGTACAAGAAAGCATTCGCTGACTCTTCCAATTCTGGATTATCAGTTGCGGAAGCTAATGTGCAGGTGAGGCAACAATAACAATAATAATAAATATTACCATTTATTTTAAACTAAATTCAAATAATATTACTATTAATTAATAAAATAATCATTTTATGGCGTGTTTGGGGGGTCGGGTTAGAATGGATTAGAGTGGCTTACATTAACTCTTAACCCTAACCCAACTCATAGTTCAATGTTTTTTTTTTTTTTTTTTCATTTCTTTTTTCTAATCAACTATATCTGTAATATTAATTATCTTCTATTTTTTATATATAAAAAAACAATATTTATCATATCACATCAACTTTCGTCCCTTTTCAACCTTACACCTCAAACACATACTTACTAACACTTTCTTTCGATTTACTTCCTAGCGTAGTCAAACACGCCCCTTCATTTTCAAAATTGCAAAATAATTAACCAAAAATAATAAAATAGACTTTGTATTTACTCTTCAAAAAAATTAAATCCAAACAAAATTTTGATTGTAACTATTCCTTTTGAATATTTAAAATAATTTTTCATTATAAATACTAATCTTAAGTATTCTCAAAATTGTAATCATTACTTTTAAATATTTAAAATAAAATTTTATTTTAAATACTAATTTTAAATATCTAGAAAATAACAACCAAAACTGCAATTATTATTTCAAAATATTTAAACTAAATATTTATTATAAATACTAATTTTAAATACTTTTAACTGTAATTATTATTTTTAAATATTCTAAACAAATTATCCTTTTAAATACTAATTTTAAATACTTTTAAAATCTCAATCCAAACATGTTTTAAATAATGAACCGTTTTTATAAATATTATTGAGGGTGTATTTGGAGTATAATGGTTATGTAATTTTGTTTAATATTTATCTATGACAACAAATGAAAATCAGTTTTACCTGCAAGAAGCGTCAAAGCTAAGGAGACAAATCCGAGAAATTCAGAACTCAAACAGGTTAATTAATTCAAAACCCAAATTAATTTTTTTTTTTTAATTTTCGTAAATATAGTATTTAATTAAGCACATTATTCAGGCATATTGTGGGAGAAGCACTTAGCACATTGCCATTGAAGGAACTCAAAAGTTTAGAGGGCAGATTGGAGAGAGGAATCAGCAAAGTTAGGGCTAAAAAGGTCTCTTAACTCTTTGACTCTCCCATTTCAATTTTAATTTCTTCAATTATTGTTGATATATTTAAATTAAATTCATCCTACCTTATCTATTTCTTTTTTCTCTTTTTTTTTTTTTTTACAAAATTTAAAGAATTAGGACGGAGATTCAAACGCATAATATTTGTTACATTAATTCCGCTGAGCTACTATCATGTTGATATTTTATGTTTGAACTTCAAATGTTATTTCCTCCCGAATATTACTTACATTTTTAAAGTTTGATAAGATTTAGTGATAATTATCCGGTTACTTTATCGAAATTCAAATTAATTTCTTGTTTTGTCCCTTTTGTGGTCGGAAAGTAGTGGTTTCGAAGGTAGGCTTACTGTTGAGAAAAATCTCATGGAACCAAAGGAATTAGCAAAAAAATAATTGAGAAATTAAAAGTAAAATCAACAAAATAGAATACAAGAATTTACGTGAAATTTTTTTCAAAATCGAAGAAAAAATCACGGACAGAAAGAAATTCCACTATGTAAAAAATTACTACAATCACACAAAATTCTCTCACTCGACCTCAATTACATAAACACTTTTTTCAAAGCTTATACTACTTAGACCTAGTCCTACTCTCCTTAAAAGAATACAAAAGAAAGTTTGCTAGTAGTATTACCAAGATTAAAGTATTTCCGACTTGTATGTTTTGAATCTAAAATCACGTAGTCTTTTGCAGTATTTAAAGCACTTCACTTCCTCGGACCTTTTCCAAGGTTGAGTTCCCCCGAAAATTTCAAGTTTAAAGCGGTTGTGGAAATTGATTTTTCGACGATCTAATTTTCGCATCAATCCTAAGATGTATCTCAATACCACAGTTTAAAAATGGATCAGTAGTACCCCTAATTTAGAAGAATAGAGTTTCAAGTTTTAAGATCAAAAAAATCTGGTAATATTACGTCATCGAATGAACGGAAATACTAATTAAAATCATTTCTTAAGGGTTTATTATTATTATTATTATTATTATTACAACATTACATGTATTTTATTTTCAAATTTGCCCATCAAACACGTTAAAAGAAATATTAAATTGACATTTCAAAATTCTATTATTAGATTACCAACCAAATAATTCATTTTATTTGCAGAATGAAACCTTGTGCGCAGAGATGGCATTCATGCAAAAAAGGGTACGTATAATTTATAACACCTCCTTTAAATATTAATAAATGATGAAAAATCAATTTTGTGATTCCAAAATAGCTAAATATTATATATGTATATATATATATATATTTATTTATTTATTTATTTAAACGTTGGTTTTGTTTCAAAACATATCTATTATTTGAAAGTTACAATATTATCTTTGATAGTTCGTCAGTATATCATCTCAATAAAAAAATTGTAGATTATTTTTCTAAATTAGTGTCTTTTCATTTGGATGGGTAAATATGCGGTTGGTTAATATAATTAAATTTGCCTCAGTCTATGACTTATGTTTTTCATTCAATCGATAATTTAACATAGTTCAACATGGTTTTAGAGCAGCAGGTCATATGTTCGATCCTTTGATTTTTTTTTTGTCCGACATTATATTAAATGATAATTTCGAAATTTTTGAAAAACAGGAGATGGAGCTTGAGAACCACAACAATTATCTGCGAGCACAGGTCTAAACTCTCTCCTTTTCCCTCGAAATACAATCGCAACATCATTTGTTTTTTTGTTTTTGGTTTTTTGTACATCATTTTATATTTTTCTTTATTTTTAATATGTAATTCTCAAAAACTAAACCAAAACTTCAAATTAAAAAAAAAAAAACCAAAACTTAAAATTTTTTGAATTTGATTAGAACTCAAATACTATTTTAGGGCATGTTTGGTTTGAGAAAGTTAAGTGAAAGTGTAAAATTGAGTGGTTTGAACGTGGTATATGAATCTTGGTGTTTGGATAAAGTTGTTTGGGGTACGAAATTTTTATTTTTTTTGAAGAAGGGTTCGTAGAAAAACTAATTTGTTTGAATAAGACTGTTTGGAAAGAGAAATCAGAATCAAAGGTTGGAGTGAGGGGTTGGGAGAAATTTGTTCTACCCTAAACAAATTAGCGTAAATTTTACCTCGTGTTCGTTCCTCGAAACACATTTTAAAAAAATTAAGAAAAAATAGAAAAAAGAAATCTACAAAGAAGAAGATTGAAGCACAAAAGTTTGATATAGATTGCAGAACATGAAAGAATATATGAGCAGCAGCAGCAGCAGCAACAACCAGAGACAAACATGATGCAAAGAACAAGCTTTGAGACAGGAAGTTTTGGGATTATGGATTCAAACTCCCATTATGCACATCAAGACCATCTCACTGCACTTCAGCTTGTTTAAGATATTAATTGTTGTAATAAAACCTTATAAACTAAAACAACAACAACAACACACAAGCTTTTTTTTTCATCATCATTATTATTATTATTATATATATATATATATTATATTTATATTTATATAGTTATTCCCAAATGTGCCAACCAAATGAGGATATATATGTCAAATAATTACTCTCTGTTTTTAACCTCTGCCTTGCCTCACATGATAATTGTTTTTTTTTTTTTTTTTTAAGTTTTGTTCATGGTACAAGTACAATATATGCTGAAGATAGTCACCTTTCCCATTTATCCCATATTGAAAAAGCTAGAACTCTTCAACATTTTTATAAGATAAAGTGGATCACTTCTCTTATAGGCAATTGGTTTTGAAATAGATGTTCACACTTTCTAATATGGTATCATAACTCCAGGTTATTGATACTCAAATATTCTGAAGACCCCACCTTAAGCGGCAAAGACTTGAGCGGGTATTAAATTTATCTCAAAGAGTTGGATCTGATGGGTAGTCCAAATGACTTCCCAAATATGGCTCCATCTTGAAAGGGCAAGATGAGCTGATTTTGAAATAGATATCATACTTTCTAATAATATATGGTCAAAAAATTACCTCAAATTGATCTTTTTTTTTGTATTATTATTATTTGTTTCTCTCTAGTTAGCCTAGCCCAATTTGGCTAACTTTGAAGTGTGAACCATCTTTGAACATAGAAAGATAAGTAACTCGATTCGAGTTTCCATGACTATAAAATAGAGTTCGAATCTTTCTATCTCTAATTGTAATTAAACTTAAAATATAAAAATAGAAACAGATTCCTCCAAGTGTGCTTTCTTTTAGTATGGTGTTTTGATTTGTTAGTCTAGGTCGCCTAAATATATGGATCACTGACCTCCTTGAGAGTTACACATATATATACTTGGTGTACCTATAGTAAAAACCATTTTAATAATTGTGGGTTTTTTAGAGTTTAACCATTTACAAATTGTCTTATAATTAAATTTACTTCAATCTACTTGCTTAAAATTTTGAATTGATCGATAGCTTAAAACATAATTTAACATGATATTTTCATTTATAAGTCAGATTTACATAGTTTTTTTTTTCATTTGTGGCCCTCCAAAAAGTATATATATTACTTTTATAAATAAAACTATCATTATTTTGGCTTCCAAACAATTTGGATGAATTGACTGAAATTCAGTTCAATTCTATAATCACTAATTCATCTTAAAAATCGATATTCTCTATATAAGATTTGTAGTTGCCTCCCCCAATTTTCAACAAAAAAAAAAAACTAAATTGCATATGGTTTACCTCAGGTTAAATGTTTAATCATGGTAGAGTTGATTAACTTGAGCAATTTGTATAATTTAAACAGTTTGTGTTGTTGTTCTTCTTTATCTTTCATATTTGATGTTTAGCCTATTGTTTAGTATGAATTTTGGAGCAATTAATTAGTTCGGTTTTGCAAAAATGCATAATTAGATAGGAAGCGATAGAGTTTGAATTTTGAAGAGTTATGATTAACGAAGGAGTATATGAATAATTAGTTGTGAATTTTGTTATAAATAGAGAGTGTGAATAGCCGTGAAGGTATCAAAAAGAATGTCCAATATGATTTAGGTAGTGGTGATTTTGGTTCAATTTTTGTCCTCTTTTCGAATTCAAACCAATGTCCAATTAAAAAAAAAAGGAAATCTATTAATTTGATTTTCATTTGATTCTATTTTTAATTTTAATTTTATTTATTTTTCACATTTTTTTAAATCTTTAAGGATTTCTATTTTAATAACCAAAATCACTTAATTTATGTTATAGTTATAAAAAAAAATGATACACCCAATTATTTTATAAAAAGTAGTCAACCTTTGGCAACTTAATTTATCTTTTAATTTCCTTGATTTTGGTATGGATATAGTTTTGTTCTTTCTTGTCGAACTTAGTTCATATGATTCGAAAAATAGAATTTATTCCTGACAGTTTTGATAAATCATAAACAAATAATCAATTTTTTCTAATTTGGCGGTTGGGTGAGACTGCTCGGCAGCTGAATTCGAGATCGCAGGCTAATCGTTTTGAATCGAGAACCCCTCGGCTCTTTTTGCTTTTCGAAGGTAACATTTTCGTTCTTGATTTAATTTTGCAGTTCTATCAAACTCGACAAATTCTGTGTTCGGTTGTTCGAGATGGAAAAGAAAAAGGGTTTCAAACAGAGAATTGAAGTGAAATTTGATCGTTTTCGCATTTGTCTGACTCTTGCGATCATTTTATGGATTCCCAGATTGAAATGTTTCTAATTAAATCAAAATATGGATCAAGCTCATTGAATTGCTCTGGGTTGATTTCTTTCAAGTTGCGATAATCTTTCTTATTTCGAACTTATGGATACTACATCATTTTTTGCTCTTGCGAAGAAAAGGGACTGAGCTGTGCTAGAATTTTGATTATTCTAAGAGATCTAGGTCTACCTTGCTTGTATGTAAATGAATTAATAGGTTGGTCTAGTAGCCAAGAGAATCTTGGAAAATTAGGAGGTCACAGATTTCATCTATGATGTCTTCTTATTTAGGCATTGATTTTTTAGGAGTTTTTTCAACCTAACGTAGGATCATATGATTGTCCCATGATAATAGTCAAAGTGTGCGTAAGCTAGCATGGATATTTGATTGGTTAGAAGATCATTATGAATTTTTTTTATCCTGCTGTAGTCTCTTAATTGCCCTGTTCATTGAGATGGTGTTTGTTCCAATTTTAATGATTTCTACTAGTTTTTTTTTTTAATTCAACAACAATTGAGGGTGGGAAGATTCAAACTCATAACTTATTGATTATGAACACGCTTATGTTGTTGAATTGTTACTCTCGTGGACAAGATTTCTACTAGTTCTATGAGAAAAGTAGGTGACAAAAATTGTTATAGGAGTTGCTGTAATCAGAGATTTAGAACGAGTGGGGCTTTTAAGGTAGGCTACTTTGATTAGTTGACTTGTTGAATAGGAATTAGATTGTGAAGGTTCTAATGTGATGGATAGTTTTGTAGCATAACTGCATGGAAATGATTTGTGATTGATCTTAATAAGATGCAATGTTTTTCTTTCTTCAGGTATGGCGAAGCATGGAAACAAATCAAAGGCAAGGTGCAAACAGCAGACAATCTCAATTCTCATCGTGTCTGCTTTGTTTATCCTTTTTGTGTTGATGATGGTATTTCGCAAGGCATCTCAAGAGAGTGACCTTTCATTTGTGGCAACTCCAAAGCAAAAGTGGGACAGCTTCAACTCTCTTGTGCAAGTTAATCCGAATAGAGAGTTCCGCAATGGAACTGACGTAATTTCGCAAATTCCTGATTCTCCGAAGGCAGTTTTGTTCTTTGCTCATGGCTGCTCTGGCAAAGCTGTCAATTTCTGGGACAAATCTCCCGGATGCCCTTCTTGTATCGGGTTGCCTGAAGAACGGTTGATTGTCCTTCATGCCCTCAGCAGACATTTTGCAGTTCTTACTATATCAAGCTCTCAAAAATGTTGGACATTTGGCAAGGAATTAGCAGTTGTAAAAGACATAATACATTGGTGGGTTGAAAAGAACAAACTCGAGAAACTTCCTCTTGTAGGTTTAGGCGCCTCCTCTGGTGGGTATTTCCTTTCAGTACTGGGTACTAAGTTGAAGTTCAATAGTATTACTTTGATGATTGCTGAAGGGTTGTATGAACAAATGGAAGTTACAGAGAGATATCCACCTACTTTGTTTGTACACATGCCAAAAGATCATTTTAGGCAACAAAAAATCAACGAAAATATTGAGTTTTTGAAAGGAAAAGGAATTGATGTTGCGGAGATCGAATGCTTAGAGTTTGCTTTGTCGCCACATTTTTTGGCTGATCGAATCCCAGGACTTGACCAGAGTGTTTCTGCCAAGTTGTTTGAGCTTTTCCAAGCCAAGGGCTATGTAGATGGAAATGGAAAGATGCTCATAGATGGGCGAGCAACACGGTGGAGAGAAGCTCTCAAGACAAGTGGGATTAGTTTACTCGACAATAGTCTAACCCATCACATTCAAGAGGAGTTGAATCTCGCCTTCGCATACCACGAAATGACTAGCTTGGAGGCTGACCAAATTTTTACATGGTTTGAGTCTCACTTGAGATGATTCTACCAACACCTGGAAGAAAATCCAGGTTCCTAGGACCAACATCCTTCCAAACACGTACACAACAGTGCAACCACATGAAGAAAATGTACAGAGAACATTTTCATAATGCTAGGGCGCTGGTCTTGTTTGTATGTTGTCACTACTCAGTTAAGAAAGTTGGAAGTTAGAACATGTATATATGTTATTTTCGACTCCGATTTTAGCATCTGGGCTCTTTCATGATGATCTACAATCTAATCTTCCATTTGAAATGTTGTTTGAAATACTCTGACATCTTGTTCTTCATCGAAAGAACAATTGAATCTCCATTGCTTTGAGAAGATTATCCAGCTACATTTATGCACAACTGAACTTTTTGTTAAGAGATTCATTGGTTAATTTTACCAATTCTATTTCTGCTGTTTCACATGGTGAAATATCTAGGGCGGCTGTTTTAATGGGAGTTCTTAAATTCGCCAACTCACCATCACAGAGGAACGGAGGCTTCCTGATGGCTGCAGGCTCCTGTTCATATGAGGTTGTTTTCTGCACTTATTCTCTGTTCATTTCCACCGTTGATATTTGTGATTTAGCATTTATACTGTTCATAAAATGAAGCTCTGTCATTAACTCACGCCAAAGGGAATCCCAAGTTGTTTGTTCTTGTATAGGTTAACCTTATTGAATGTAGTAGATATTGCATCATTAATGTGCCATAAATACAAGTTACATACTTTGTGGATTTTGCTAACTTTTTAAGGCATGTTGATGAGAAAGAAATAATGGTTAATGTTCATAACAAGCATCCGAACTTTAAATTCCTAACCCCTTTTTGAATAACATCTGATTAATCATAATGAACTACTTGGAACAAATCACAATGAATTTGGAAACTACAAACCGAGTATCACTATGTTCAAATACACGAACATAAGCGATGTGCAGGAACAACAAACAAGAACTGAACAAAACAATACATGAAATGAAATGAAATGATAAATTGGTCTCACTAGTCACTACTAACTGCTAAGGCACACACTCTTTAATTATTAAAGATGATAACTGGTAAGGCTACGGGCAGGTTCAGACTTTTCCCTCGTTGGCTAACTTGAAGATGTTGGCCTGATTTGCTGCTGCTCTGTTGGAGCTTAGTGCTGAGACAAAACTCGATCGAACTTGCTTGGTAGTAAAAGGGAATCTGTTACTGGCAAGAGAGTTGAGGTATGAAGCAGTGCCTTCTCTCATAAGAGCCCCAAACCCATCAGTCCTTGTGTTTGACAGTGCTTGTAGCAAGTTGAGATTTGTTCCAAATCCTGGGATATTGGTTGCTCCAAAGCAATTTCCCAAGGTTCCTCCCCATCCCAATACTCCCCATATCATTCCTGGGTGATTCAGCCAATAACTGCAAAAAAAACACTAATTTTTTAGAAACATAAAGACGGTGTTTTCTTCTCCATAGAAACAGCTACTATGACTTACTTGCAGGTAAATGGAGAAGTGGGAATGTTTGGAGTACTAGGAGTACTTGGAGTGCTGGGAGTGGTTGGAGTGGTTGGAGTGCCTGGATCTACAGGGGTGGTAGGCGGGCTACCACCATATGATGGCGGGTTGTAGTATCCACCAGATGGAGGATTTGACGGGGTCGGCGTGTAGTGATGCGGCGGTGAACCTCCGTGGCCATGTGATGGTGGTGAAGGGTAACTATGTGAACCTGCAATGCAAAAAGGTAAAATGTTGTAATCTTACTCTTTTTTTTATTCAAAAAAAACGAGTGTCGCTCCAGTGTATCTTAAGTAACCACATCCGTTCCTAAACTAGGAAACAAGAGACAACATAGGATACAAAGGTGGAATTTGAAGTCGCATGGTAAATTAATCTCTATAGTAGTTTCGAATCTTGGACCTTCAAGACCCAAGCACTCAACCACTATGCCACCCCTAAGTGACGGTAAGCTTACTGCTTACTTTTATAACTACTATGCTGAAACTGAAATGTGTTTATTTTAAAAATGTGTGACCTGATGGGGGAGTAGTTCCAGAATGTGGGTATGGAGGAGAGTAATAGGTTTTCTGGTCAGAAATGGTGGTGGAGAGTACAGGGATGATGAACAAAGTGAAAAGGAGAGCAGAAGCTTGTTGGTTTCTCATGGGTTCTTTGTGGTGTAATCTGTTTGGAGGAAATGGTGAAAGAAAGAGGAAGGCAAATGGTGGTGGATGGAATGTTAGGAACAAAGGGGGAAATATATAGAGGGGGTTTATGGGGGAAGTGAAGTTACTTCTTACAGGTGGAAGAGTGTGTGGTTAGTTGATGTTTTATTGGTGCATTTATTCATTTTGCTTGCTGCTTTTAATTGTTTTCAAATAATGTTCAGATTTTCCAGGGAGGATTCATTAGGGTAGAGGTGAAATCACATGCATTTTGAAAATTTTGAATCTCTCTCTCTCTCTTTTCCTGATTGATTTATTAGAAACAGTGTCTGTAATATAGCTATTACACTACATAATTCAATTATATTTTTCTTTTGGTAAAATTACTTTTTTTTTAGCCTTGGAATTTGGTTTCGGTTTGATCCCTAGTTTGATAATTGAACACTTTTACCTTGACATTTCAATAATGCTCACTTTTTATCTATAAATTTGGAATTTTATTTTAGTTTGGTTCCTATGTTTCGACATTGAACATTTTTACTCCTGACATTTCAATAATGTTCACTATATATATATGTATATATATAATTAACTCGCCTAAAATTCCAGAATCAATTTATCTTTATATTATAATTTAAAATTAGTCTAGTCAACATTGTGTTATATATGTAATGTTTTTGTTATCTCAATGACTAAAATCGAACATTATTAAAATATCATGAGTAAAATTATTTTTATTTGAAATATATAGGCCAAAGATAAATTTGACCCCAAACTTAAAAATTAAAAAAAAAAATCCTAAATACATTGAGATAACAAAAAATGCCAGTTACATAATGTAATGTTGAATAAAATGACGACTAGACTCGTTTTAAATACGAATGTATTGATGAAATGATTGTTTTAATTTAAATATAGAGTTAATTTTGAAAAGAAAATAAATATAAAAGTAAATTAAAAAGACACAAAGTTAAAAAATGAACATTATTAAAATATTAGTAGTAAAAGTCTAAAATTTTGAAATATAGGAATCAAAGTAAAACAAGACTCCAAATATAGATATCAAAAGTGAATATTATTGAAATGATACGAGTAAAAGTGTTCTATTTTTAAAACTAAATTAACACTAGACTCTAAACATAATAACCAAAAACATAATTTTTCTTTTTCTTTTACTCCCATCTCTCATGCAACATTTAATAGTGACAGCTGTGTATTAGTTAACATCAAAAAAAAAAAAAAAAAAAAAAAAAAAAAAAAAAAAAAAAAAAAAAATCCTAGCAGCTGAAATCAGCTTTAGCATTTGGTAAAATGTTTCTTGATTTTTTTTTTTTTTTTTTTTTTGGTTCAGCATTGTGAGGTACTCATTCAAAACTATAACTACTTCAGAGGAGTGTATATAGCTTAGTTATTTTCTTAGGCACTTGCATCGTGACAATAATTAGGGCATGTGTTGACGGCGGTAGAAAGGCAAGGGAAAGAAAAATAATGGATAAATGTAGAAAAGTAAGAATAAATTAATGATTGATGTGATGGAAGTTGATAGGTCAAACATCGGAAAAGAATCTTTTCTCAACCATTTCCACCGTACCAAACATATTCTAAGATATGTGCAATAAATTTAAATTTTCATAAATATTTATTAGATAAAAAACGTAGAAGCTAAGATTACATATCCTCATTTTGTTTTTCATATTTAGCCCGCTCTCTATTTCACAAGATAGATAATCTGATCACATGAGATATACTCTTGAGAATATGTGACCTTGTTTGATGAGGCTGTTTACTAAGTCTTATTTTATGTCATTCAGTCCCTCTTTTTGTAACTTTGATTTACCCACATTAGTTTTTTTAGTATCATAACTTTTCATATATCAGTAGAAGGTTTTTTTTGTTTTTTATATAAAAAATCATAAAATAATTTATAAGTAATAGTTGTAAAGAATTGGACTTGTTTTTGGTTTTCAAATCTTGCATGACTATTAGACCAACTTATATATGACCACTTTGTTAAGGGTATTGAACCATGCAGCTTAGGTTATTAAGCTCAAACATGGATGAATATGATTCGAAGTGACCAAGTGCAGGTTTAACGTTAATTTTTTTAAAATTAAACTTTCTTGTTTGTTTATCTACTTAATACTCATGTTTTGTCTAGTTTTTAGAAATTGACTAAGAATCAAAAATTAAGAAATTAAGTTTTAACTTTTGAAAGTTGAACGAGTCTATCGCATGAATCAAAATCTTTCCTAATAAAAGTTATGGCCTCCATCTCATGAATGAACATAAAATTCACAAGTACGAGTAAAATTGATATTTTAGTTAGAATTTCATCATCATTTCAGGTATGTTTAATTTTAGTGCCTATATTTACAAAATTATTTTATTTTGATTCGTAAACTTTTAAATGTTTACTTTTGGTCTGATCTTCAAATTTTTAAAATAATTTAAAATTGATCTTTATTGAAAATTTTTTGTTGCATTCCTTTAAATTTTACAACTTTCTCAATAAATTTTAGAAATATTTTTTCCTTTGCTTTTATTAACATCATTTATTTCTATAAATTTCAAAATTATCATAAATATCTTTTTTTTAAGACTAAAGATTGAATTTAAAAATCAATTTTGGTACAAACTTAAAAATCTAAATATTAAAATTAAACGTCCCAAAATAAAACAAAAGACCCATACAAAAATAAAACAAAGTTGAAAGTCCAAGAGCAAAATAATATTCTAAATTTAAAATTTATTAAAAAGCTAAATATATAAAATACGAAAGACTGCAAGTAATAGATTTGTTTCCAAAACTACAAAAACATTGCAAGAGCCCAAAAAAATAAAAAAACAGAGCGAGAGAGAGAGAGACCAAGCTTAACTTATTAATTAGAGGTAGATGAACACAATTATGAGAAAACAAACAATAATAGACCAAGTAAGATAAAACGTGAAATGAGAGATTTTCCTATAGAATAAATCAGGCAAAATTATGAAGCAATGTCCTTTTTTTTCTGTTTTGGTAATTATTAGTAAGGACCCATAAATAATTTACATAAGTCTTCAATCTTTCACAGACAAGCACACAATGACCAATCAAACAACCAACCAACCAAACCACTGTGGCTACCAAACGGCTTAAAAGAGAAACCAGGGAAGTAGTTGAGGCAGTAGCAGAACAAATAAGAGTGAGCTGTCAAGAACTTCAACTTCAAATATCTAACATATAATTGTGTTATCTGCAAAATAATAGTACACTAAATGCATTTATATATTTTCAGATCTAAACATATCAGCTACTTTAATTTCAATTGATTTTGAGATGAAACAGTGTATGATAGGAACCTACTGAAATTAACGTCAATCGTGGAGTCAAACCAATTTGAGGATGAAAAGTATAGGGGAGGAAGAAAAAACTGAAAATGGGGGAGTTCAATTTTCAGAACTCAACAACATGGTTGGACAGTCTATAGAACTCTGAATAAAATGATTCAAAGTCACAATCATGCAAGAAAGCCTTAAACAAAACTCAGAAATGTAAGAAACCGAACTAGAAATCAAGTGTAGCTGGAGTATTTTGTTTGGATAATCATCAATGACAGTGGGGTTTAACTTTAGTGCAGTGATTCCTTAAAATATCAGCTAAATTGGTTAACCAACACGACTTAAGCTTCAGAAAAACATTTGAAGCGAAATTTAGTACTAACCAGTATTTATTGGCTAGGAAAACACCAACTAAACAAACGTATCTAACAAAACTGAAGCAGATTTGCAGGTCAATGAGCCCTACCCATTTTTGGCTATATTCCGAGTCAAGTTTCCATCTCAACTTTCTGATTTCATGGCAATCCACAATTCATCTTTGCCTTGCATACAAAACAAAGGCCAGCGCAGCTGTTGCAGCAATAACTCCGGTCGAACCTGCAATTATAGGCCAGTTCAAGTTTAACTCCTTCTCTGCACCTTCAAAAGCCGACTTGAGTTCCTCTGCGGTTCCATTCAAAGCATCAACAGCTTTCTCCTTCAATCCACTAATGACCTTGTGTGCTTCCTCTACTTCCTTCTGCAACTGAACCATGTTTAACTCCACTGTTTTCGATTTTTCCTTGGACTCTTTCAACAATTCTTCCACATTCAATTTCTCCTTGATCCACTTTTCTAACTCCAACCCGTTCTTCTTTATCACGGATTCCAAATTCTCAATGACTTTCTTAAAACTGGTGATTTCCTTTTCCTTCTCCTCAATTCTGTCTCTCATTTCCTCCTCCACCCTAACTTTTTTACTCTTCTCCTCTATCTCCTTGACCTCTAAAACACCAACTTTCTTCTCCAATTCTCTGACTTTCTTTTCACTCTCTGCCTTTGATTTCTTCAGGGCATCCAACTCTTCCTCCAGAGCTGCAACCTTCTCTTCCTTTTCTCCCAATTTTTTCCTCAACTCTCCAACTTCAGCATTCGCCTCATCAGCTCCATTCATCGTAGAAATCAAATCATGTTGTAGCCTCGAGACCTCAGTCTCGAGCTGTAGTGCTCTCGCTGCAACTGACTCTAGCACCTTACTCCCCTCTTCAGAACGTTTAACTTGTATATCCATTTCTTTCAGTCGTTCTTTCAGCAACCCCTCTTCATTCCTCAGCCCTTCAATCTCAACTGAAAGTTTCTTAATCTTATCTTTAATTTCACCATTTTCCTCAACCAGTTTCTTCTTTTCACGATCCAAAACCTCAATTCTCCGATTCAGCTCCGCGACCTTGGCATCGTTATCCCGCTGATCAACATCATAAAAATCATCCCCAGTCTGATCGTCCCCCGACCCTCCACCATTGGTAATGTTTATCTCATTCTCCATTTAATACTCCTACGTTCAAAGAGAAAACAACCCAAATCAAAATATAACCAGTAGAACAAAACGCTGTTTCTAAAAACTAAAACCCTAAAAGAATAAATACAAGGGCCTTAACTAGATCCAAACAACTCAAAGAAACGAAAATTCAAAAATGTTTCATCAAAAAGAAAAATACACCACAATTTCATACCTGGCGAAAATGATTCAAATCAGAGAACAGCGAAAGCACCAAATGAACTACCGATTAAAGAGTAAAACAGAGAGAGAATTGTAGGGAACAACGGGGGGATATAATACTAAAAAAAAAACAAAATTACCGAGAATTTATTGATAGAATAACTTAAAGAACTGAAGAATTCACCTTTGGATTTCTCTGGTTCACAGTGCAGAATTCGAATTAGGGTTGCGAATTTTTGCGGCGATGAGAAATATCTGAAGCTTTTTCTTTTCTTTCCCAATTCTTCTGGAAAGGGAAATTGGACAGCGCGCGCTAATCTGATCTCGAGAAAAGGACGGCTGAGATTGGTTGAAGGAAAAGCGCGGTGGTGGTGTAAGGCACGTGCTAATATGGGGCATCGAAAGCAAAATTCTTTTAATCACGGGCTGGCCCGAATGACATTTTGTTGGGCCTGTGGTTGTGGCCCAACTATACGTATGGGCTGAAACTGCTTACTTGCGTGGCCCATATGATAATGAGCCGAGTAGAGCTTTTGTTGCACATGTGGTAGCACACGCTGCCTCCCGTGACCCGACCAACCCAGACTATCCAACTCAAACAGTAAGGGCTGGGTTTGGTTATAATTCTATTTTGGTTGGATTGCGTTACGATTTTTTTTAATTTTCATTAGATTGAGTAGGTTCTAGGGTTGATCAAATTTTTGTCGGTTCAATCCAACTCAGCTCGAACTAAAGTTATGTGAATACCTATGTATGTGAGAGAAGAGAAAATATTTAATAAGATTGATTCATAACATATTGATAAATAACATGCACTAATTAAATTGGTAGTTTAAGTTTAAGTATAATATCATCCATCTTGTATTTATATGTTTATATATTTACGAAGTAAGAATATAATTATTTTATAGAGGAAATGAGAGATTCACACAACCCGAGAACTCAACATAATCTAACTCGAAAATATATGATTGGGTTGGGTTGAATTGCACTAATACATAAGATTGAACGGGTTGAAGAAATGAATTAGTCCTAAAAATTCTCTTAACCCAACTCAACCCGCACCATGTACACCCTATTCAATTCGAGGTATAATTTTTTTTGTTTATCTATAACAAAAATAAATGTGGGAATTTTGTATCCTCTAATCATAAGGACAAGAATAAGTGCCTTAATTGATGGGTTATAATCGTGTTAGTGATTAGAGGCATCACTTATCAATTAAAAGCATCACTTATCAAGTTAAACGTAAAATTTAATATCACAAAATGTCTAATTTGTTTATTTTTTAAGAATAATTATTTCTTTTAAATGACATTTCCATATTTCCATTACGGATAAGCTTCCTATGAACAAAATTTGACATAATGTTATAGAAAAGACCTTATAAAATGAATACATTTGAAGTAAAATTGAGAATTTCAAATAATAATAAATAATAAATAGAGACCAATTTAATATCAATTTTTTTTAAATTTAATTAAAAATATATTACTCCCATTTTGATTCTATATATTTGTTAAAATATATATATATATAGACACACACACACTCGATTATTCTTTAGTATGAGTAAACTAATGAAAATTAAATAAATATTTTAAATGTATCCATCTTCTTTTATATATATAAAATAAATTATCATTTTTGTTGTTATGGTTTCAAAAAAAGAAATTAATTGGTTATCATTGGCTTTGTGAAAATAACAAGTACTTTAAAATTTTATTTTATGATTTTTTAAAAAATTAAAATACAATTGGGATCTCTCAACTATGCTGATAAAAGTTAAAATGAAATTAAGAATTGGTTAATCGAAGCAGGTACTCACTTAAGACAGGGAAGGCCAAATTCAGATAGTGAATTATAATGTTAATTGATTGTACGTTTTAACCTAACTAAAATAATTGGTGTATTTTAATTAGAAAATCATATATTATTTCTTAGTATGGACTGAGTTGGGTTGGATTATGATTTTCTAATTTATATTGAGTTGATTTTAAGGCTCACCAAATTTTGGCTCATTCAACTCAATTCAGTCCATACTAAGAAATAATTTATGCATATACGTATATGTGTGTGTAAGAAGAGAAAATAATTAATAAGATTGATTCATAATATATTGATAAATAAATTACACAAGTTTAGGTTTAAGTATAGTATCATTCATCTTGTATTCATACAAAGTAAGAATATAAAAAAATTTTAGAGGAAATGTGAGACTAACACAACCTGAGAACTCAACCCAACCTAACCGAAAATATAAAGTTGGGTTGGATTACTCTAATACATGAAATTAGACATGTTGGAGAAATGACCAACCCACAACTTTGAGTATGTCCAAAACATCCTCTTAGCACAACTTAACTAAACCATGTGCTCCTCTGTTACAAGCTACTAAAACTATATTTCAAAATTTCTAAATATTAATTATTTTTTTTAATGGAACTGTACTCTAATTACTTCCAGTTTACCTACACACATTTGAGTAGAGGCAATAAATTTGCTTTGGGCCATTAGAAATTATGCTTGCAACTAGCTCATCAGCCAAGACAAGCATTGCCTAAACTTGATTAGGATGCCACACCCCTATAGATTATGCATTAAAATTCAGCCAAATATTTAGAATGAGATCATTCCTTATTGCTGAATCAAATAAAAAACATGAATTCATTAAATCATAAAACAACAAGTTTCATTCCCTGCAAGAGGATGTGAATGATTTGTTTTCTTATCCTTTTTGTTCCTCTAAGATACATTTCTTATTACATCCTACCTGTGCATTTAATATAACCTGATCGATCTAATTTCTTGAGAGGCCGCTAACATCTCTTCCATCTATTACACACAATGCCGCCGACCCAACCCGACCGAACTGCAACCCTCCTCTGGGGTTCTTCTAGTATCATTCATCACTTCTTCAATCTGAATGAGGAAGGTTTACTTGCAGGAGAATCAGTGACGGACCAACTCGTACTTCTAATCAGTACATCTTTGTCATGCTCAGCTGACCAGCGACTACCTTTCTGTGAGCAACCGAAGTAGTGGTCACGGTTGCTGCACCAAGACCGCCGTATTGGGCAGCCTTGGTCTGTAGAAAGTTTGCATCAATAGATATTTGGTCCTTGAGTTCGACCTTGTTCACTCCAGCACGTGTCATGTAAAACGGGTTCGAGTCAATGCTGATGGCTATGTCGGTTCCTAATTTGGAAGCCGTCATGCCACACTGGGAAGCTTGCTTGGCAGCCCGTAAAGAAATATCATGTTTGGTTTCTGCTGTAGATCTTTCTTGATGTCCGGCGATGGGTTTTTGGTAATGATACGCAGGAGGAAGAATGGCACCTCTGATATATGTTCTTGGGTCGTATGGTTCCTTCACTAGCCTTCCATTTTCATCAGCTATAACTGGTCCAACCACTCTTCCAGGCTTGGCTGCTAAAGCCCAAGATTCAGTAAATTTGATAAGTGAATTTGTCAAATAGATGAGACAAGAAAAGTTCACAAGTACCGTATGGAATCCTTTGAGGTGCCTGCATGGTTCTTGATATATTTGTTAGCCGCCCTTCGTTGTCTCGGGAACTCTTTCTGTATGCCTCTTCCGATATCTTCCCATCTTGGAGGGATACATTGTTTAGTTGGTCTTTGGCATAGACCGTGTTTGAGTGTACAACTGTTGACCTGGTTATATCAAAATAATTGTCATCCATGTATGATTGATACAAAACAACAATGCAGTAGTAATAGATCAGCCGTGTCCCACAAGAACTGTGAAGGATGATGACTAATCCATGCGTGAGAAAACATGCACATATGAATTTTCAGTTTAGCAGCCAAACTGTTGCTTGCCATTTAGGCAACATCTAAATAAACTGGTGCCAATGAAAATTTGAGCAACGAAGGCACATATTATTAGACTTGATAGAAAATTGCAACAATGAGATTCCAAATGAGAAAACACTAAGCCACAGAGCAAAACATTTCAGTCCCCAAGGGGTGACATAGCCGTTAAAGACTTGGGTTTGAAGGTGTGCTTCCTCGAGATCTCAGTTCGAGACTTAGACTTGGGTTTGAAGGCTTGCTTCCTCAAGGTCCTAGGTTCAAGACTAACCTGTGGCATTAATTTGTAGACACCTCCCGTGTCTCCATTCCTTTATTGTCTCCTGGTGCCTGACCTAGGGACAGACGTGGTTACGCCGAATATAATGAAGCAAAACTTCGATTTCCCGATTACAAAAAAAATAAAAAATAAAACAAAACATTTCTTATGTGCGAGTGTGTGGGGGCAGCCTGCTTACGCACGACTCAACTGTGTTCTCTCGGACGTACCTTCTGGTGATATAATATTCGGGATGCCAAGGAAACTCATAGAAAACTATTTCTCAAGTTATGTAGCCACCAAAGATTAAACCCATAACCTCTTGGATCCCTAATGTCCTTTATGACTCATGACAGTTCATGGTAAAAAGCAATTGAAATAAGACTATATACATTACTGAAAAAGGATAGTCAAATGAATTCTGATGGTATGAGCTTACAACGGTAGTTGTTGAGCTCCATCACTCTCCCAGGTATGATGGTTCCTACGTTGTATTAATCTACGTTTGAACTTTTAGAACACATGGTCCATAAAAGCTCAGATTCCAAATTTGTTAAATGAGTTAATCAATTTAAATTATTTCTAACATCATAAAAGATAATATACCACAAAAAAATCCCTTAAGAATAGTGATATTTACCTTGGGAGGGATACATGCTTTCGGTCAAGTGGGATTACTGGCGCACTTTTCCCATCATTTTCCTCTAGATGTGCAAAATGCTTTCTAAATTGTTCAACAGCACTGCACACACATGCGCAATAAATCATTAGGGAGGAAGTAATTTAAAGGGGAAACCGCCAGGTGTAGGGGTTATTGTAGGGCTTTCTAGTATTAGTAAGTAAATTTCTAATCCTCCACAAATACAAAGTTGGCCACTCATGTACTACATAACTAATTCATTCTAATAAAGATCCTTTGAGATTGATTTTTGAAGAATGATCTCCTTATGTTCCAGTCCAATCGTTCCTATAGACTAGACTACAAGTAACAACATCACCCCAAAAAAAGTAAAATATTAGTAATACTAGTAATTTCAACCTTGGGTATAGAAAATTTGTTCTCTCGGTTCCATTCATGTAATCTTTTAGTAGCTGAGGATGATATTCTAGTATCTCACGGAAAATTAGCTCTTGAATGTCATCCTTTGTGACCCTCCGCCTCTCGAATTCAAATTCCATCTTCGTGATTGGCGGGCAAGAAGGTTCCCTCTCCATTTTCGACAATCCCTTGAAATATGGATCAGCCAGTGCCTGAAAGAAAGACCAGGCTAATGTTTCAACTTTTTCCAAATATTACCATATAAAATCCCTTTCTAAATAAGAATATTTAACAAGACCGACAAGGTTAAACATATCATGCATTGGCATTATGCGGGAATGTACAAAAGAAGCAAACGATGATGAAAGTATAGGAAGTAGAAGAAAGATTTTATAGGAAAATGCAAGACCTCTTCCGCAGTTGGCCTGTCTTTCGGATCAAAAGCAAGCAACCTTTCTAGTAGCCTCAGCGCTAAAGGATCTGCATTTGGAAACTTTTGAGCAAATGGCACCGGCTGCTTTTTCCTCATAGTAGTTAAATATCTTCTAGCCTTGTCGTTACGAACCTACATTCAACAGAAGAACCTTGTTAACAACAAAACGTGATTTTGCACAGCAATTTTCATGAATGGATATTAAATTAGAAAGGAAGAAAAAAAAGGGCTTGGATCAAAAGCAAGGAATCTTTTACAGTATAGTGTTTGGAACTGAAGAATATGCCTACCCTGGAGATCGTATCCAACGAAGGAGTTCCAAGGAGATCTGTCATCAAGTCAAGCTGGTGAACAACATTTTTACCAGGAAAGAGTGGCTTCCCCATTAAGACTTCAGCGAATATGCAGCCAATACTCCATATATCAATTGCAGCTGTGTACTGTAAACAAAAAACAAAAGTGAGTTCTAAAGTAGATAAAACACCAAACTAACTCCATAAGTAAAATGATAACTGATGCAAGAAGCAAGAAGATAAAAGACAAAGAAATCAAGTCACTGGTAAAAAGATTGAAAATATATCAAGAAAGGCATTGGATAATGGTTTCACCATTCTCAAACCATTTCCAATAACTAGTATTCTATATACAGCTGCTTGAAAGGGAAAAAAACAAAATATTACTAATCTCACGGCTGTCTTTAAGATACAAGTCACACATGCATATGACAATGCAGAGTTTCAACCCCATGCTGTTTTAGTAGATGTGTGGAGGATATGTTCACCAAAGGAGCTTTAAAAACGCAAATTTTCGTTTCCTAAGGTTATTATAAGATTATAATATTTCATATAGACTCTTCTACAGTAATAATTATTCACAAATAAAGTTAATGAAGCAACATTAGCATGCGCAAAATATCCATATACTTGTCAAGTCAATTACTGAAAGCAAACTCTACTCGAGGCATACCTTGGAGAAAAATGAACCACATAGCTCTGGTGCTCGATACCATCTAGTAGCAACATAGTCCTGCATTTTAATCAAACACCAAAAAATTTAGTTTTAATTATTCCAACCAAGAACACAAGATACACCATTACATCTATACAAATGAAATGAAAACTGAACAAGCTAAATTGTATTCAAAGTATGGTAAAACTTGAGAATATGACATACCGTCCAAAAAATTGTTGTCGGTGTGTCACTGAACGCGACTCTGGCCAATCCAAAATCACAAATTTTAAGTTTACAATTTGCATTTGCTAATATATTCTTTGGTTTTAAATCTCGATGGTAGACATTAGCTGCAAAATGAAATAAATAAAAAACACTAAGCTTAAAAGTGACTGTAAGTTCCAAATAAAATTAATAGTGGTATCTTAAATGTAGCAAGCCAACTCATTTCCAGTTATTCTAAAATTTTAGAAAATAAAAGCATGACTAGCACCTGTATGAATATATTTTAATGCACGAAGAAGTTGGTAGAGGAAAAACTGGTAGTGTTCTCGAGTCAGATCATCATTAGCTTTAATCACTTGGTGGAGATCTGATTCCATGAGCTCAAAAACAACGTAGATGTCTTT
This sequence comes from Cyclanthera cordifolia, assembly GCA_037832605.1. Classification (NCBI taxonomy): domain Eukaryota; kingdom Viridiplantae; phylum Streptophyta; class Magnoliopsida; order Cucurbitales; family Cucurbitaceae; genus Cyclanthera; species Cyclanthera cordifolia. The sequence goes on from JBBMEG010000004.1 coordinate 7,466,735, forward strand.
GAAGTCCCTTCTTGAAGGTGGCAGCATAATGTGTTTAATTTCAACAATATCAGGGTGGCGAAGAAGTCTAAGCAGCTTTATCTCACGTAGAATTCGAACCGCGTCAGACGTATGCTCAAAAATATTATGTATCTTCTTTATGGCGACCTTCTCACCAGATCGAGTGTCAATTGCAGAACACACCACACCATAGCTTCCTTTCCCAATAACTTCCTGAATTTTGTATCTGCTGGCATCGCCATAATCAGAGAAGAACTCTGCTTCGGTTGCGTTCTGTTGTATAAACTAATTAGATAAAAATACCCCAACTCGTTGAAAAATGATTATACACTATAGCTTTAGCCACGATCAATAAAGTAACAGTAAATAAAAAGAAGGAAAAGCTCATGCTTTGTCTAACAAGACGTGTCATGGTTACTTTTCACAAGAAACCCAACACGCAAGGCAGAATCCAGAATCCAGAATCCAGTACATATCAGTAAATGCATTTACTCGTTATGACCGTGATCAAGCAAAGAAATTATAGATAACAAAACTCCTCTCCTGATAAAGTATGATATCAATCTTCAGACGAAGAAAGCATGTAAGGTAAAATTCAATTTCATTCCCAACTAAAACAGCTAAGCAGATCACATCTACATGATTAACATTTCAATTGCATATCTGAAATCCGGCAATTGTCATCATGACTTCTTTTAACTATTTTTACGTTAACAGAAATGAAAATATGAACAGCTAACTAAAGTTCATCTGTAAAACCCCAAAACCAAGAGCCTTATTGTAGCGAGAAACATAACGGGTTTCATCAATCAGTTAAATCCAGAAAGAGAATCACCTTTTTGGGTTGATCTTGCTGCATTCTGACAAAATGAAGGGAAGTCCAAATTTCTCAAGAACAGTTCAAAGACTATAATATCAAACACTCGCAGAAGATAAATCAGAAACCGAATAGTTCTCAAGAAATCAACCACATTAGTGCACCTTTAAGCCGTCTACCAACCGGATCACAAGTACAGAACCTCAATTTTTGCATAACCCTTCCCCAATCCTTCATCAAACCCTAAAACAAATCGACCCACCTCCTATTTTAACACAAAAGAATGTTAATGAGACCTAAAAATCTACAACTCCGGTTACAGTCGAACATAAAATAGCCAACCTACAGATCTAGAAAACACAAAAAGACTATATTCCGAATTTCAACACCTCGTGAACCGAAACCAATCCGAAATTTGAGAAAAGAAAATCAACCCCCTCAATTTCAATTTCAATTTCCCTTTCGAAATAGATCGGCGAAGTAACTCGAAATCAACCGGTGAAATGGAAGCTAACTCCCAAGATCTGTACCGCACCGACAAAAATAATTGGGGGAAAGAGACAGAGAAAAGAGAGAGGGTAAATCCAGAAAGGAAACGGGAGGAGCAAATTAAGGAGGAGGAGAAATGAATATATCTACGAGTAATGGAGGATATAAAGACTGCAATTTTCTTTTTCTTTTTCTTTTTCTTTTTTTATTCATATTTTTTGGAAAATAATTATTATTATAATTATAATAATATTTATAAAAAATTTTAAAAATAAAAAAGAATGGGCAAACGTTTCACTCGGTTTAAAATGGAACATATTTTTTTCATTTTTATCAATGTTCAATTTTAGTCTCAAAATAAAAATAATTCTAAGTTAAATAATTAAGATGGTTTAGATTTGGTAGAAAATAATGGAGTGAAATAATTAATAGAATTATGAGTCATTAATTATTAGAAAAGATATTATTCTAGTTTTAAATTTTGATATTTGTTCTAATTTCGTCGATAATTTTCAAAATTATAGTTTTATTCTATAAATTGAGATTTTTATCATTTTATTTCTTGAATTGTAAAAATTCAAATTTAATTCTTAAATTTGATAATTGACTTTTATAATTTATTTTAATTAAACAAAAAAAAACATACATTTTTCAATAAAATTTTTAAATATATTCATATTTTTCTTTGTATTAAAATTATTGAACAAATATTAATTCAAACTATCTTCAAAATTTATACAACTAGCGATTATACATTTTTCATAAAGTAAAAGAATAAAATTTGATATTTGAAAGTTCATCGATTAAAACGAAACAAATTTAAAAATTCATAGATTAAAATTAGACATTTGAAAGTTTATAAATCAAAATGAAACAAATAAGAACTATTTGTTTGATGGCCCATAGTGGTTGAGTATCAAAGCTGCTTGTTCACAACAAAAAACAACAGTAAATTCTAAAATAGTAGGAAACATACATGGCTTTAATATTCACCACAATAATGATTACATTCTTTTAAATTTTAATATATATGACTTAGTGGGATTTTTTTGTTTAAATTACACATTGGGGTCTCCGACTTAACCACATATCGAGCATGTGTTGATACTTTTTTAATGTCAGTTAAACTATGATCATTTTAATTATATTGATGCACGATGAACCTATAAAAAAAAATAAGTGTAAAAGGAAATTTAAAAGATATAAACGATTAAAATAAAACAGTATTAAAATGGTTGATATAAAAAGTGTTTATTAAACATAAACAATGTACTCAAATAACAATTTGACTTTTGACATTCAATTTTTTAGACTCTACTCCTTTCAAATACTGACGCGTGTATTTAGTTGAACTGACTTAACATCAAATAAGTCTTTCAATTCAATTTTTCATAACATATTAACGATACGTCTTTTTTTACGATGGTTATTACCTTACCAAATTAAAGATTTAAAATATTATAAAAAAATAAATTAAAAAACTGAAAGGTATTTTATTTTTTGTTATAATTTATTTATACGTCTATTGTTTTTATTAAAAAAAAAAAAGTAACCAACCTTGATTTAAGTAGGTGATTATTATGAGTATTAGATAAGTGCCAATAAAATATTTTTAAAAATCAAATCATTAATGATTTAGATACGTTGTCTAGTAGCTGAACAATATTAGTGAATGTCGAAAAATCATGAAGTAATAGATTCCAATCCCCGCCCTATTTTTTAAAATTTAAAAATAAAAAAACAAATGTAGATACGTTTGTATCACACTTTGTCAAAGATGACAAAACTTAATGAATATTTAAAATTAATTTCAAAAAAAAATGAATATTTAAAAATTAGGGGACTCCCTAATCAAAAGCAAAATAATATAATTAAAAAGTTTAAATGATAAGACATTCATATGTATTCTTCGATTCCAACTGCCTTTTATTTTATTTTATTTTAAATTCAAAAACAGAAAAAAGAATATATATATATATATATATTAATTAAATCTCATTAAACGATAGGACATATTTAATAGATCTAAGCTCTTTTTAACAAAATTTAATTTGACTTTATTTATTAATTAATAATTTAGAGATTTGAGTTCAAAATTTAGATCGTTGCCATGTCATTATGAAACGTGTGTTATATCTCCTCGACAGTTGTTGCTCAGTCCTTCCCTTCCCGGGGCCCACATTTGGACCGTTCAGCTGTCATACACCACACCGAACAAAATTGTTTTATTTAAAAAAGAAATCTGTTTACTAAAAGATATCAAAACATTTTTTCTTTCATTTTCCTTTTTAAATTCGATTTTTCTTTAATTAATTACACCATCGCCTATAACGCCTTCCAGTTAATTAAATCCTTCTTTCGCTGTCAGAAAATTCTTTCCTTTTTGTTTTTTTAAGAATTATTAAAAAAAAAAAATGTAGACATTCATTATATAATTAATTAATTGGCGATCAGAAAAGTAGTTCAATACTCCTCACCTTATCAATATATGACAATTATGAGATCACAACTTTGAATAAGATCTCAATTTTAATTTTATCAGACCGAAACACTCGTTTTGGCTTAATGGTTTCGGATCCCTATTAAAAAGTGTGGACATCCATCTCAAAACCAATTGACTATGAGCAGAGTAGTTTATATCTTATATATATGTTAAAAAATTCTCACATTTTTAAAGTGGGAGATGTGTAACAAGATGAATATCTTCAACATGCTACTTCAAAATGACGTCATATTTGAAAAAGATATTGAATTATATTCAAAATATCCGTTTTCGTAGGGCTCTCGAAATTTTGAGAAAAAAATCTTACCATTCATCTAATACAAAATTTCAACATAAAATT
>JBBMEG010000004.1:7470983-7499677 GCA_037832605.1 Cyclanthera cordifolia
TATATATATATTGAATGGAAATGAAAAAGAGAGAATCATTCCATTTCTATGAAATTTTGATCCCCTCCCTCTTTACATTAAACTAGGCCTGTCTTGTTATTTAATGGTATTGACCATCACCAACAAAACTTGACCACACTTTGTTTCTAATGTTAGAGAAAATTAGCTCAAGTTCTCACCAAAAGTGTTTAGGAATTAAGCTTGAATTTAATTAGAAAACATGTAATTATGAAGTATATATATAAGTTTGGATAATTTATATATAGGAGGAAATTTTATTTTGAGAAGCTTAGAATGATATGATTGTTGAATAACTTTTAAAAGTATGTAATAGATCTCTTCTTTTTAATTCAAGATTAATCTTTACAAATAGAAATACTTAATCCATAATGTTTTGATCATATATTTTATGTTAGTTGCATTTAGGGGTGTTTTCAGTTTTTTTCTTAGATTACAACAATTGAGGGTGGAGATTCGAATTTGTGACCTTATGATCTTTGAGTATATTGATGCAGTTGAGTACTGCTTGTTTAGCGATTTTATTTTTGTTGGTTTTGTGCCAAACCAACAACCAAATCTATTTCTACGGTCCTCCAACAATTGAGGTCCAAACATAGGTTTAATAAAGGACAAAATCGTTGGTCAAATTTTCGTTTGCTTAGGTTCAATTTTTTTTTTTTTTCGTTTTCAATTTGATTTCAAGGATTTTTTTTTTACTAACAAAAAAAAAAAATAACATTTTTCATAAATAGTGTTATATTAATAATGTTTTTTATCCATATTTCATATCTAAGATTTGTTCTTCCATTAAATGCCAATATCTTTATGTTTATACTCTCCTTTAGAATTTAACATTTGATTTGGTTCGATTTTGTGTTGGTTATTCCATCAAAAACTAAAATCGAATGATCCAATATTGTTTTAAAAAAATCAAGCAGATTCACTTGATCGTTTTTGTTCTCTTTGATTTTGTAGATGTTTTGTTTTTCCTTTCACTCCTACTTGCATTATATTTTTGTTAACATTTTTGTTAACTTGTCTAATAGATTCTTAAACTAAATGTTGACTTATTTATTAAAAGAAAAAAAAAAAATAGTTGAATAAATTGTTCTTGATTATTAGAACAAGAAGATGAAAAAAAAAAAAAAAAAAAAAAACCCTACTAGACTTAGAAGTTGAAAGTTAATTATAAGTATCATTAAACATAAAATTCCATTAGAATTTTTAATAATTCTATGAAAGTTTAGAGAGTTGTTAGACATTTTTTCGAGGCAAGTTCATACCAATTAGATACAAATTTAAAATTTTGGTGATTAAGCTTTTAATTACATTTAAAATTTATTCTAGATTTGCATCCACAAGATCATTAAGAAATAATTTAAATTGTAACAATTTCAAACGACTACATTATTGAATAATATTTTCATTGCCAAATAAGAGTTGAATTTGATAGTAATATGTATGACATGATAGAAAACTATCGTTGAATTTAAAAATAATATAATTTTGGTTAAAACTTATTTAACAATAATTTGTTATCATCTCGTATTTTTTCTACAAAAGATTATAGTATATTTGGTACGGTAGGATGAGATTAAAAGGGAAGGTATCCCTTCCGGTCGTTTGGCTGATCGGATTCTCATCTCATCAATTCTTATAGGGTGTGCTTATTTTTTGAAGAAAATAATGGAGGAGCGGAGAAATTAATAATATATAGTTAAGTACTTGTTTACGATTGATACTAATAATGATTGAGTAATTAATTACTTGTTTAAAAATTTATATTAATAATGGTTGAATAATTAATAAGAGGTTTTATGAGTAATTATTTATTACCAAATAAAAACGAGAGATCTCTTTTATTTTATTTTTTACAAAAAATAAACAATAGAAGGAATTAGGGTTAGATATATTATCCAATGTAGGAAGAGAATTAGAATGAAAATATAAAGTAGAGAGTAAGAGTCAACAGTCAACAGTCAACATGAAATTAATGGATAAAATTCTGTGGGATATCTTCTGAGAGAGTTGCAGTCAACCTTCGACGAAATTAAGGTATCACAAGCCACCACCTATTCCTTAATATGTAGATTTTTACCTGAATTAATATAATAATATTTCCCAACTTCCAACCTACCTTATGTACCTACTCTAGGTTATGTATCACTTTTTCAATTTAATTTTTTTTTATTAATCAAATAATTATTTTTTAAATAAAGTATAAATTTAGTACAATGATTTCACGAAAGTTAAAGCTTAGTCTTGTGATTTGAAAATCTAGACGGCAGTACGTAAGATTTGGAGAAATATACATTTTAATTTCTATGATTTGAAAAATACATAAAATTTAGTCTCTACACTTTAAAGAAATAGAGTTTAGTCCCTACGGTTTGATAAAATTTAAAAAATAATTCATGTTATTCGTAAATTTAAGTATGTAAATGTGATGTATGAATTATGTTTTTTTTTTCAATTAATTATTTATCTCGCACTCACATCATTAAACACAAAAAATAACTAACTTCTAGGTATTTTATTCCCGAAGAATTACAAACGACGGACTATTTTTTAGATTTTATCAAAAGCTTGGGAACTTATAAATTATAATTTTTCAAACTATATGACTAAATTGTAGACTTTTTCAAAGCATAGGGATCAAAGTCTAGATTTTGAAATTATAGGAATTAAATTCTTGCTTTCATGAAATCATAGGGACTAAATTTATAATTTATCCTTAATTGTTAATAAATTTGTAATACATTTTTATATACTTCATTGTTATTTTTGAAATTTCCAAATGTACAAATAAGATATAAAGTATTAGAGCAGAAAATTTGACTGAAATTTTACCGAAAGAATTGGTGGCGCAGTGGTTTCATTGTTTGAGAGCAGTAGTGTCTTAATATGTAGAATTTGTAGTCTCTCTCTCCTAATTTGTACTAAAAAAAATTGACTGAAATTTTTGTATGATTTTTTTGGTTTATGGAATTAATTAAATTAATGTAAATCTATCCATTTAAATTTATAGATTAAATGAGTTTAGTGATTGGATTTTTTGCAGTGTGAGAGGAACGATTGAAAGGTACAAAAAAGCATTTGCTGACTCTTCCAGTTCTGGATTATCAGTTGCGGAAGCTAATGTACAGGTGAGATTAGCAATAATACAATGTCATTAGTAATGCTAATTATTATTATTATTTTTGAAAAATCATGGGTGTTATTTCTTTTAATGCAATAATATTTGAGTAACTTATTATATCTACTTTTAATAATTATTATATTAAAAATCTTGTATTTATTGGTGAAATGAATTAGAATGTTTTTATAAGAGAATGGTGATAGTTGTTTGGGTACTATGAATATGTCTCAATCATTTGAAAAGAAAAAAAAAAAATCAGAATTTGTCTACTTGTTTAAAAATCTAAACTTTAATCTTTATAGTAGTATCAAATTTAGTTCTTATATTTTAAAAAAATAAAAAATTTTGGCTTTATGATTTGATAAAATATAATTTAATCCTTATTATTTGATAAAACCTTAAAGATACTCAATGCTATTGATAAATCGGCGAATTAAGTAGATAAATGTAACTTCTGGTATGAATGATGCGTTTATTTTGTCCAATTAATTACTACACTCTCATCATTAAACACATAAATAACTTTTTTTTTTTTTTTTTTTTACATAATTTATTCACCAATAATTATGAATGACATAGACAATATTTTAGATTTTATCAAAGACTAAATTCTAATTTTTCAAATCGTAGGAATTAAGTGGTAGATTTCTCCAAACAATAAAAATTAAAGTCTAGATTTTGAAACTATAAGAATTAAACTCTAACTTTCTTCAAATTATATATAGGGACCAAATTTATAATTTACCCCTAGTTTTTTTAGTGCAAGAATCCGACTCATGCAAGGAGTCGAATATGCAACATTTAGATCGAGAATATGCAGCATGATGAGAGAGAGGAATAGCATGCTATTTTGTTAAATCTTAATATTGAGTTTAATATAAATGCTATTTAGTTAATTAATTGTTGTGAGCATAGCTCAACTAGCACTGGTTATGACATTAGCATCGACTCGTTCAGTGGTTGGAGTTTTGGTAGTACCCTCTATATCTAGAGTTTGTTGTCTCCTTCCGCAACATGTACTCAAAATTAATTGTTGCAATATCACAAATGAAACATGATCAGTTTTACCAGCAAGAAGCCTCCAAGCTGAAGAGACAGATCAGGGAAATTCAGAACTCAAATAGGTTTGTTAATATATGTCCCGTAAAATACCATTTTGGTCGTGAATTTTTCCATTTATTCTATTTTTGTTCATAAGCTTTTCAAAGTTCTATTTTAGCCTAATTTTAGTTTCTAACTTTGAATTTTGTTCCATTATAATCTTCGCCTATAAATAAAAATTTAAAATTAATCCTTAGAATTTAATCTTACTCATGATATGTTCTCATTTTATTTTACATTGAATTAAAATTTATTAACAAACCAATTTTGATTAATGTTTAGTTCAAGAACACAAAATTTTAGATTATCTTAAACTAGTAAAGAAATTATTTTTTGAAAATTCAAAAACTAAAAAGAAATAAACCTCAAAAATTAAAAATTGAAATTAAAATTTTAAAAATTCATAAATCGAAAGAAAACAAATGTCAAAATTCATGATCAAAATTATCATTTTGATCTTCAACATTGACTTATCAAACTTGTAAAAAAATAAAAAATAAAAATGAAAAATAGTTTGTTTTTCTTTTGTTTTGTTTTGTTTTTTTTTTTTTTTTGACAACCATTTATAATTAATTATTTGTTGGTTGGCTCACACTTTGTTGATCAGGCACATACTGGGAGAAGCACTTGGCTCATTGGCATTGAAGGACCTCAAGAGTTTAGAGGGCAGATTGGAGAGAGGAATCACCAAAGTTAGGGCTAAAAAGGTCAATTCCATCTGCTTAATTGTTCATATTTATTCATATTCAACATATCATAACCCATTACTTAAAAGGTTTTGATTGTTATAATTAAAAATAATTCAAATATTCTTATTTTAATTATAGTAACTTTTTTGAAAAATATTTCCTCTTTTAATGTAGGTTTACAATCAATTTAATTTGTTTTAATTTATCAATTTCAATCAATTAAAATCATTAATTGAAATTGATTAAATCCCGTTATATTTAATTGCTTTTCCTAAAATTTTATCATCAGTGGAATTTTGTATTATAATTTTTATACTCCTGAGAAATCTTTTATAATTAAAGTAGAATATCTTATGTTTGAACTTTGATATATTTTTTAATATCCATAAGTATTCGGCAGCATTTGGTTTAATTCTTATATAGCACTTCAGAACATTTTCTCACGAGATAGACTGCACAAACTTACAATATTTTGTTTAGTTCATATGTAGGCGGTAATCAAAAATTAAATCTATAAATATAAATACAAGAATCTAAACAAGTCTTATAAGCATGGATCTTTATCCATGCATGACATTTAAAACAAATAAATTAATAGAACAATTATTTTATACAACTTCAAATCATGCCTATTTTATTTGTATGTAATAAATAAATAATTGAAGTACATTAAAACCCGAAAAACAAATATCACATATGATCCCTTTTTAAAATCCTTATAACAAAGATAAATAACAAAATTGAAATGAAAATTAGAACTCATGTGGTAATAAATAAATAAAGGACAAAGGCAAGTTCATGGTCCATCATCAGTTCCCTTAGCTCAGCCATTCTAATGTAGTCCAGTATCGATAACAACGTCAATTCAGAGAAATGATGATTATCGAAAAATACTTAGTAAGGACTGCTCAAAAGGTTTACAACAAATATATAACACCAGAAAAATATATGAACAGATAAAACATGCAATACCCAACAATTTAGCATCATCAAACATACAAATCATCCTAACATAGAGCTAAACTCTTAATCATATCAAACTCAGGGATAAACTCTATAGACTCACAATCCATCACTAGGGTCCAAGTTCCTAAGCTCAACTCAAGAGCAATTCATATCACAAGGGTCCTAGATCCTAAGCTCAACTTGAGAAGCTACAATGCATCTTATAGAGAAATATCAATATGCCTAAACTACCCGGAGTAGTGTGCAAATTGTACAGGGTCAAAGCAAGCTCTCCACTTTAGCTTGGTATGTCTCTACATATACTGCATGTAGTTACTCCTTGTGTGAATAGAAGACCTACGTTATTTTACCAATAGTATTGGTTTATACATGCCTAACAAGAAAGATATACCATTTGAAAATTGCATCTATTAGTGGTCTTCACCATGGTACATCCTAGGCCTATGTATATCGCACACCCTGTAGGGTAGTGTAAGGAGTAGGCTTACACCCTGATCATTGTTCCAGTTTATCGTGTGCCCAAAATCTCAAGGGAAGGTGACTCTGGCCAACCTAGGCTATATATTATGAAAAGTCTATGCATACTAAGAATCATAAATGATAATCCTTCTTCGTGTACATCTTATAGTCATAGATCAATACATATATGGGACTACCTACAAACATCCTAAACATGATTCTAGAAATAGTGACTGTCTTGTGCATTATATAATTAAATTTATCTCAACCTATAAGCTTAAGCTTTTGGGTTGATTGATTTTTAACATAATTCAACATAATATTAAAGCAGGAGGTGTCACTTTCTCCCCAATTAAAACTAAATTCCACTTATAAGACATTTATCAGATTTTTAAGTTCACAAGTGAAATGGTGCTAGTTGATATAATTAAATTGATCCTAACCAACAAGCTTATGCTTTTGGGTTGAGGCTCGTTCAACCTCGTTTCATCATGTTTTCATGTTATTTTCTCATTGTTGTATATTAGGATAGTTTCCTTCATTTTATTCAAGTTGTTGACTCCTCGCCATTTTCATATGCATGGGTGTCACATAAAAAAAGTTCCAAAATGTATAATGGTGGGGGTATGACTTCATGAAGCTTCTTTCCTACTAAGTTATATGGAAGATGGAATATAGTTTATGTGATTCTTATAGTTGCATTATGTAGCACTTTCAAGCAAAATCATTTCTAAAACCTTCTTTCTCTCTTTTTCGAAAATCTTTTCTCAAGACCCGACATAGAGTTTGCACCAGTTGTGCCCCCGCTATGCATTTTTGTTCGACTGACTTGCTCGCCAAGTTAGAGCAAGTGTCGCATAATCTTCATTCCGCTACCTCTAGAGTGCCACTATGACAAGTGGTATCGAAGCCTCAATTAGCTCCTGAAATAATTACATTGAGTTCGCCTATGACGAACCAGTAGGATAGGTCCCACCTCAATCGCCTATTCGATATAGAAGAGCATATGGTTGATCTAGTAGGATTTTCTAAACATGTGCAACCCTTGGAATCTCGCCTGGATAAGATTGATGTCAAAGCTGACAAGGTGGATGCAGTAGTTAGCCTCTTGACGAGATGCCCGTGCAAGAGTTGATGATCATGGTAAAGACCCTTGAAAATAAAACCACACTTCTGGATGCTACGAGCATGGACAAAGTTCATTGGGTTTTGTTACCCACATAGAAAAGTGCATCGAGATTTAGACAATATGCAAAAAGCAATCACTTAGATGATGTCGAGTTATCTAAGGAAATAAGAGCTCTGTTGTCAGTGCAAAAATGACTGATTTGAACACTCGAGCTAATCTAGCCATGAAAGTCGTGAAAAATCATGCCTCAACTGGAGGTATTGTTAAAGTTAATAAAGACAAGGGGCATGAACGAAACCTTTCTGTGAAGTTTGGGATGCTTTGGAGAACTTCATATTTGATATGGACCAATACTTTAAAGCCACAAATACAGTGTTTGAAGACATGAAAGTCACGTTAGCGATAATGCGTGTAACATCCCATTCTAGCTTTGCCCGCACCTCACAAGTACACCTCAGTGTAACAGATATTTAAACTTAAGATTTGCACAAACAAGAAATTTATTACCACTTATTATACTCAACATTTACAAGTATGGTGCAGCATACATCTGGTTAGGCACTGTCCTACACAAGCATTTAAGTGAAAAACAAAAGAAATGAGCCTATCAGCAACCAACTTCCACTGATGACAGTAGTAGACATTGGGCCAAGGATTAAAGCTTAAACATAACTTGTTTCTCTATTTTCTCTTCTTGCCATTTCTTTAGTTTATCCCCTCCCTCTCCTATATCTTCTTCTTCCTTCCTAAAACACCCAAAATGGCACCACCCAACCCCACTTGCCTTACTCTTCCACGTCCCCATCTTTACTGGCATCCACTTACTCATCCCTTTCCCTAATTACCCTTCCCCATTTTCCTAATCCAACCTATTTACCAACACCCTAATAATTAATATAGATCATAATTCCTAAATAAAACACTCCACAACCTCGGTACATTCTTTCGAGTGTTATAATGCATTTATAGTGGTTGGTATTGCGTTATATGAACATCCAAAAAAAAAACAAGTACCGTTAGGAGTTGTTGAGACAAAAATGCTCACAATTCTTCCTCGAAAATGTTGATAATAATAATATTCATGCCCCAGCATCATGCAAGGGAACAATATTCAGAGACAAGGTTAAACATAGCACAAAAGTACGTAAAAGGTTAAGAGACACGAAATCATCACTTCTTAAAGTGTAGTGCCTACCGTTTGACCATGCAATAGGTCATTTGACCCAAAATATGGATGGGTTATCCGACCCATTCTCAACTCATGGGCCATTTGACCCACCCAATCAAATTGCAAAAAGGCCCCTCACATATCCCAGCCTACCAAATTACCCCATAAAAATCACTAATTACAAGGAAGCCACACAAGAATTAACAATTACAACACAACCACACACAGCAACCAATATTCACCCAACAACCCCTAGGGCTCCCCCACCGACAATTTCTTAGACAGTAAGCAGAAACGTGGGAAGTTTCACTTACAGTTAACCTTTTGGTTTTTTAAGATTTTTTTACCACTAGGTCAATTCATTATAGTTATTTATTTCGAACCATGCTTTTGAACGTCGTGTTGATCGACTATGCAATACTTACACTCTTTCGAGTTCATTGCGTATGATTGATGGCTTATTTGTTTTCTTATTTAGATTCAATTGAATTTCTTGTTTTCATATACCCATTAAATTCAAAACAATGCAAGTTGAAAACAATATTTAGAGTTTGTTTTTTTTTTTTTAAGTACGAATTGAGGAGGGGGACAATACCAATTTTCATGATCGAACTCGTGACGTTGGTGTTGAATTGGATTAACACAAAACATTGAAATTAATACTAATTAGTGTTGTATTTTGCATTTTATATAGTTTGTTTTTAAATTTCTGCTTTTACGTACACGTCATCAACTACCGACCCTTTAACGATTCCAAACTGCCCTTTTCTTTACATGCAGAACGAAACCTTGAGTGCAGAGATGGATTTCATGCGAAAAAGGGTACGTAACTTTTTTTTTTTTTTTTTTTGGAGAATTATCTGAAAAGGCATGTTTGAAAGTGATTAAGGCATGGCCGAATTTACTTGTTATTCGTCTCCGAGAAGTGACGCAATTAGTTGAACGCTTGAAAAAATTTACTTGTTATTCTAAAATGGCCAAATTCATTCTAAAAAATCAAAACCAATTTTGAAATAACATTCTCTTATAAAAGATGTCCACTTTCCATTCAATATTCTAATGATTTCTACTTTACAGATGTGGAATATTACGAGATCTTGTTTTTATTTTTAGTGAACTTTTAAGCATAGCTTTGAATTGTAACTTTCTGATTTATTGTAACTTTAAGAGCTAAAAAACTAGGAGTGAAAACCGATACAGACCTAAAACCGGTTAGTTTGCTTAAACATGTCATCGAAAGCAGTTAAGTCGATCGATTCGGCTGATTAAATCAATTAAATTTTTTTTTTTAAGTTAAAAATAAGTTTTATCATACAGCTCTTAATTAAAGGTGAGCATATAATGAAATTTTGAGAATTAATTTAACAAAAAAGTGAACCTACGGAATAATTTTTGAACACACCTTTCAACAAGTTCATTTTGAAATATAATTAATTATATGAATAATAATATTACATGATGAAACTTTTTTTTGGACCAGCCGACATAACTGAAAAAATTTACGTTGAACATTTTTCTAACCAACACCGATTCAATGCCTTTTATACGGAGGGTTAGTTTCAATCGATTTTCGAAGAATGTAAGAACACCGTTCAAAAAAACTCCTATCATCCTTACAACACTACAAGCCCACTATTTTTAAACCATAACAATGATGCAAACCCCATTTTTTTCCAACAGGAATTGGAGCTTCAAAACCACAACAGCTATCTGAGAGCACAGGTACAAAATTCTCTCTTTTCCACAGTAAATTAGCATCAAACTTTTCAAATCCTTAACCACAAAATTAACTATCATCCTTTTCTGTAGATCGCTGAACATGAAAGAATACTACAACAACAGCAGCAACAACAGCAACAAACAAACATGATGCAAACGGCAACCTACGAGACAGTCGTCGGAGGCCAATACGAGGATAACCGAAGCTATGGGGCCGAGGGTCTTATAGATTCCGACAACCATTACGGCCATCAAGAACATCTCACTGCCCTTCAGCTTGTCTAAGTGTGTACAACCTTAAACACAAACAAAACAAAACAAACAAACAAACAAAAGCTGCCTTTTTTTTTTTGTTGTTGTAAAAACCAACGAGGATGTCTAATAATACTGCCTGGTTGAAGCTGTGTCTCTCTGCTTCTGGCTGATCAGAGATTATAATCATGGTGTTTGTTTTGATCAACTGTTATGATGAAACTACAACAATATATAATATATATGAAATTAATTAACATTTTAAACACTTTCTTCTTCTCAAAAACTAAACAATTGATTTTATTTGTTTTGACGTTTTTAGCTTTGTTCTGATTATCAGGAATCTTTGAACATTGAACAGATAATGTATATAATTCCTTTGAACTGTTATTTATTTGCTTTTTTTTTTTCTTTACAAGAATTTATTTATTTGCATTAGAAATGCGAACCATGTAGTAATAGAAGATTATGAATATATAAACGAGTATAATCATTTCTATGGTGTTAAACACTTTTTAAGTAAAATATAAAACATAGTCATGAATGAATATATTTAAAATAGACAATATTATACTGATGTGATAAACTATTTAGAGTCAGCAGATGTTGTTTTTTGTTTTGTTTTAGTTATGGTTTGACTTATTGATGTTGGATATTATGTTTCAAGGGGCTTTCGCATATGTATGTATGTATGTATGTATATATATATAAAAAAAAATATATGTATAACACATTTTAAAAGTATTTGTACCTATAACAAATTTTTTTTGGCAGCCAATGAAAGTGACCAAAAAGCTCACGCATGCCCGCCCAAGACAAAAAAAAATGAGGCCCGCCCAAATCCATGACCTTTCTGTCAAAAAAATTTGGACCACTTTAATCATATTCAATCATTTTATACGGCTCACTTTCTATCAAAAATCTAGAAGTCTATCACTCACATTAATCATATTCAATCATTTTATACACAAGATTCAACTTTCCCCAATTTTCACGATTCCACGTTTTCACTTTTTTTTTTAAGTTCATTTCGTGTTTTTTTTTTGAAAAAAACTCTTCATTTTCCTCTTCTGTCTCTCTCTTCAAAGAACTCGTGAATCGTCTATCACTTACTATAAAAGTAATCTATCATTTTAGGTACATGATTTCATGTTTTTCCAAATTTTCTTCAATTTGTTTTGGTTCTCTCATTAAACATTTTGATTCTATCTTTCATCTTCTCGTATTTCAATATTATAGTCAATTTATTAAAGTTCATCAGTTAAAAGTTCACTGATTAAAGTCTGCAGTCCACTGATTGAAGTCTGTCAGTGAAATGATTGAAGGCAGTTCAATGATTGAAGTCGATCTGTGACACTGATTGAAGTATGTAAACTTCAATCAATTCGGTAATTAATATACTTCAATCAGAATCAGTGGCCGAAGTCTAGTGGTGCTCGGCGACGAAAAACGACGAGTGTCTTACCTTGTTGAAAAGCTCATCTCTTCGTGAACCCAGAGCTGACCTTGATTTTGCAAACAGAGATCCCTAACTTCGTAGATCTAAAAATAAAGAAATGAATTTCAAGGATTTTCGCCGAAAAATGGCAAAAAACGACTCCAAACGCCAACGACTTTTCAATTCAAGTCGAGAGGAAGAAATCAATGATTCGAGAGGAAGAAATCGATGATTCGAGAGGAAAAAGTTGGAAGATTAATCAAGAGGAAGAAATCAAGAGTAGAAAGACTGTCAGTTGATGTTGTTAAAGAAACAAAAATTGGGAAAATTGTTGGCAAAGACGTGAATGGAAGGGACAAAAAAGGAATTTTGAGAAAAAAAAAAGTGCTATAAATGATTTTTTTTTTTTTTTTAATTGTGTTATAAATATAATGCATATTGGAAAATATGCTACGCCATCAAATTCTCATGTTTTAATTTGCTCATGATCTAAGTTGCAAAATTTGGCCAAAAAAACATAATGTGACATATTGAACATGTTAACGAAAAAAAAAAAAAAAGGAAAAGAAGGGATAAATGAAAAAAAATTAAATTAAGTTAGTGATTGATGTGATAGAAGTTGGTGGGTCAAACTATAGGGAGAGATCTTTTCTCTTCCTTCTCAAACCTTCCCACCACACCAAAATTTTTATAAGATTATAGAGCCTATGAAGTGTAAGCTATAAATCATAAACATCTTGCTAAGTGTATGAAATAAATTCCTAATCTAGCAAAACTTGTCTACTTCAAAAGAGTCACTTTGCTTACTTTATACTTCATTTGTTTGAACAATAATCTATCACATCTTCAATTTATTTCTCAAATCATTATATTTTATGTATTTTCTAAACATATTTTCATATAATTACATTACTTTTGTGGCACAATAATATTCACACAAATGGCGAGAATTGAGAAGTGTGTAGTTGAAAAGTTGACAAGTTTTACTCTTGCAACCATTAACCGTTGGTCCTTTTCACTTTGCCAATACCCTAAAAGCTCTAAAATTCAAGCTGGATACAACTTGCAATAGAGAATCCTAAAATGTGCACAATAGGGCTAATAGAACAACCACCCAAACAAGAATACAAACAAAATTTACAAGGTTGTTTCGCAATGAACCATTCTTTACTCATAGTGCGCCACTGCAGGATCATGCCTTTCACATCATCACATGAACAGATTGCAATTTCACCTTTCTCCAACAATTTACTCTTTTTCTCTATTCCAAAATAGTTTTAGAATGACAAAATTAGTGCTTTTGTTCATTCTAAGATCACACACTCAAAACCCGCGCTTATATCGATTCGATGTTGCCTTTGAGTTTCAACAGAATTCCCTTAATCAAATCTATCATCATTATCTGATGAATTATCATACGCTCCATGTTAATGATCACACTATTATTCCGTGAGCTTACTCCTCTCAATACCAGTTGATTTTGAGTTGAATGTGCATATTTTCAAATATGATATAAGAGCTATAAACTCAAATTGGAATTTTATCAAATAAAAATAAAATTGAGATCCGATTCAAGATTGATGAACCCAAAAGAGGCACCATCTTGAGAAGCCGTGTTAATGATCTCATTATTATCCTGTGAGCTACTTCTCTCATTGTCCATTGTTTTTGAGATAGATGCCCTGCTATCTAATACTCCATGTAATACTAAACAACCAACATGGAAAATGAAGGCATGATCCCAATTTTCAGTACATAAAGTTAATACAGCAATATCCAGCATCTAAATAAGGTATTTCAATTAAGATATGAAGTTAATATACAACTTTGTAGATATAGTTACATCCATGAATATAGTTAATATATCCTCAAGGTTGTAAACTGATCTGATTCTATTGTGCAATATTGCATTGGCTACCTTCATCTATTACCTAGTAATAGTATTGACATAATACTATAACCAATATCATCTTCTTTTTTTTTTTGTAGAGATGAAACTGAGCAGAGACTGAAGCCAAAACCTTCTTCCCTCTTATCTCAGACCATATCTTCATTTGGTATCTAGTCCCAAAATGAATAGTTTAGCTAGAGAGTGAGGCAACTTCGTTCTCCTCACTCCATTATTCTGCATCTTTTAATAAACTTGTTTGAGAAATTTACATGTTTATTCCATATGTTCCGTACCTTCGGAGACCCAATCTCGAGCCATGGCTTCGCAGGGCCGCTGAAATGTATAACCGCCGCATCTTCGAGGATCTTGTTACTTAAAAGTTTTGGGGGTCTTTCACCTAACCCAGCCACATGCCATGATGGATCTATTGGATGCATATGACCCTCAAATGCCATCAAGGATGGAGGCAGTTCCCCTGGAAGCCACAATGCCAATCCAGAATTCAGATTCTGTACAGGAATATAAAAGTGTTATGTATTATTTGGAAGTTTTAATTCAATTGAAATAATCATTGGAAGTTTTATGCACATGTGAACTGACATGTTTCAACCACCGATGATACGTGGATGTGATATTGGCCTTTCTCCAAGCTTCAAGATCGAAAACATTCATGCCATAGAGCCATGCACAACGATCGGGATCGAAGTTGGATGATATCGAAGGATGGGAGAAATTCAGGTAGTCGCTGTATTTTCTTCCTGGACAGCATCCATCTCCACACCAACAATCAACGACAGCACCAATGACGTTCCCGCCAAGGTCCAAGTCCCACAAAGAGGACATGTCGCGTTGCACGACAATGTCATCATCCAGGAACACGATCTTATTGAGATCTGGAAACAGCTGAATGAGACACATTGATAGATTTAAATCAAAGGGTGCACAAAACAACTCTAGAAAGTTAAGTTCAGCATGATCCGTCGTACTTTTAAGGAATGATTACCTCAGGAACATAAATGCGAAGATGATTCAAGAGGGAGAGGCTACTGGGATTCAGAACATCTAATGGTCTTTCTTCTTCTCCATCGTTGTCGAAGTTAGCGCCTTTGATATCATTATAATAACGCTTCCAAATCAAACGATGAATCTTCAACATATCTTTAACTCTGTTGTTAACTTCCTCAGACCAGTCGAATTGGTGCAGTCCCTTAACTTCCACTACAACCGAATCAATTGAATTGGTTGCAAACCATGCATGCATTGGGGTGTATGTCTTCTTGTCAGTAATAATGTGAAATACCAATTTCTGAGGATTGGCGGAATGTCGAATGGTAGAAGAGATGACAACAGAGGCGGCAAGGACGTTATCGGTTAAGAGGACAAGGTGATGGAAAAATGGGTCAGTAAGGCGAGAAACATATTCAGGCTCTGGCAAACGAGCTCGAGCTACCGCATTTACAGCATACTCTTCGGCCAGTTTGAGACAAAGACAGTGTAGGCCTTTTGGAACACCGTGTGAAGCTAAATACCAATAAACAGATTCACGCTTCCTTGCAGATTTGACCTTTTGTTCCATAGCAAGAAGCTGCATAGAAGATTACAAAAAGATCACTTAGAGAGGTCAAAATATAAAATGAATGCACTTTGGATAACCTGTTACCTCATATAGCAATGCACTGATTGGAAAAATGCATTCTTTTTCAAGAGTGGAAAACGCATAAATAAAGTCTAAAATCATACTATTCTATAACCTTTACTAAAAAAAATAATCCATATTACATACTTTGTGTAGAGGGATTAGGTAGACCAATATCGAAAAAAAACAAAAGGGTATTTATTTATATATATATATATATATATGAAGTACAAAAATGATAACACTCATTTTCAAAACAGGCACTACGCCGAGAAGAGAAGGGAAATGATAAAGGAAGAAAAGTAAGAGTAAATTAGTGATTGATGGGACATAACCTAATAAGATCCAAGATCTATATTGATATCAAATAATCAAGAAACTACAAGATAAACCAAGTTTTAATAGCACTTGGAACCTCTCACTCTCTAGAGAATACTCTCTTGAGCCCACAAGTTTTCACTCAATATTTGGATACTCTCTAGAGAATACTCTCTTCCCTTTCCTTTCCACCACCCAAACAAATTAGCGATACAAGTTTCCATTTACTCCAAGAGAATTCAATTTATGCACACCTCCATTGAATCTAAGAATATTTAGTAGTTAAATAAATTTGAGGAAATTAATCTTTAGATAGTAATCACTATGGATTGAACCTAGACCATCTTTGTCAACAAATGAATATGTCCCATAGTTGGCAGCTCAAATGAATAGAAGAGAAGACGTGACTACTATGTGATTAGGCCATCACAGATTATCTGGTGAAGACAAAATAAGAACAGGCCACAAAAAGAAATGAAAAATGAAAAAAGTTGATGGGATCAGTGTTTTTGTAGGGCATAAGGGGCGGAGTGGGCATTACCATTGCTTTAGTCTTTAATGCGAAGGCCCTCATGTCCTGTCGTTTAGAAATCATCTCTTTCACAAGCTCGTTGAAAGATCCCACTCCATCTTCACTCCCCACAAACCCACCTTCCTTTGCTTCCACAACTGCTCTTGATAATTCCTCGCTCAGCCTCTGTACATTTGTGCGTCACAGTACAAAACAAAAAACCAAAATACACAATGTCAAGTTCTGTTTTCTTCTGTAGCTCTACAGCCGGACAAAATCAATAACTTTGATGGGAAACCCAAAGTTTTAGCTTAAAGTGATAGGTTTAATGTAAAATAACGTATTGAAGAAAAGTCTTTTCACTAATTAAGTTTATCTTTTTGTTTAGCTTTCTTTCTTTCAATATATAGATGTATGTGTAGACTGGATGGCTAACGCCATTATTTTCTCAATATTTATTGAATATCATAATCATCCAAGATAGTCAATCAGAGGGGTTGAGAAAATATCCATTACAAAATTTATATAGAAGACAATAATTGTGCGCTTTGTATTTTTCTTTTTATTTATTTATTTATTTATTATTATATCCAATTTCAAGTGGACGAAAATAAAAATGATTGCTACGCAAGTAGCCACATGTCCCAAAAGCTGCCTAGTGGATGAAGAATTTATTTCCATTGGCTTTACGACCAAAGTGCCATTACCAACGAACCTTTCTCAATTTAATATGAAAACCAACCTAAATAATTCTAAGAGTATACAAAATTTGAATTAAAAAAATGATGGGTTTGGTTTTACGAAAGTGGAATTGCCAACGGAATTTCCAAATTAACTATTACGAACTGCAAATCGATGTTTTTTCGGGATGATGGAATTGGGAGGAGTGAGAAATCACAGCCTTTTTTCAATATCTCTTCCATTTTTTTCGGATATTTTATTAACTTTAAATCAAACTCTATCTAATATAAATATTTTCTTTCTTAAATACAAATCTACAAAAAAAGATTTTGCAACCTCTCTTCTCTAAATATCAATTTTCAAACAAAATAATTCATATGCCCCAATCACTTCATTTTCTCTTCTTTCTGCACTTCCTCCCCTCTATTCTCCTCTTATCTTCTCTTCTCAATCCTAAAATTCAATTGCCTTGCAATTTTTGACTCGGTAGCATTTCCGTTAATCATCAAATTTTCGGTCTTTTATAACCAAACATACAAAAGAAAAGGGATAATATGTGGAGACATTAGTGTACACTTATCAAGTAATGAGATCATGAATTCTCTTCCTCCATTGATAATAAAATAAAAAACAAACAATAGAGATTATGACTCGTCGAAAAATAGGGATAAAATTTTCAAGGTAAGATGTATTGTTTTCCCTACTTAAAATATATAGGCCGTGTTCGGTTCGAAGGTTTGTATTAATATTGCCATAATCCCACAGTTAGATTGAGTAGCTCTAAAATTCTCAAAATAATCTTGGTAAAGCTCTTATAAAAACATAAATCCTATCAGCACAATATCAGTTCTTCTACAACCACTCATATCTCATAATCCAAAAGATAATTTTTTGTACTACTCTTAATCCGAATCAGAGTTTTCTATCACAACATTCATAATAATCTCTTTTATCAAAGTTAGAGTTTTTGTCCCAACTATTCAACTCCTCATTGAAATAACATTTTATTTCCACCAAACTACTCATAATTAGTCAAACCTCTCATAATTACTACCTAATCTCCGACGCTTTCGATCTAAATATACTTTGGGTGTGATTAGATTTTTGAGTTGAGGAAATAAGAGAGAAGAGGAAGGGGAGTGGTTTGGAGGTATAAGTATTCGTTTGGAGATTGGTGTTTTGGAGAAAAAATATTGCAAAAAATCTTATTTGGGGATTGATGTTTCGAAATATTTATTTTATATTATTTTGGAGTTTGTAATCATTGTATATTAAGTTTTTTTTTTGTCAATATCATTGTATATGAAGTTAAAAAGATGTTGATGAGGAGTGGGAGGGAAATTAAAGACTTGCGGTGATATAATAAAAACAAATTTTCCAACTCCTTCTCCTTTCTCTCCTCGACTCCAAATCCAATCACTCATACCGTGTGCCTTTAACAAATTAGTGAAAACAAATTTAATTAAACTTTAAATAGAGGATTAAATTATTTTGAAAAGTCATTCGTAAGTAATTGATTGAGTTTTATTTTTAGTAAACCCAACATACAATCCAACTTTCTTTCTTTCTTTTTTTTTGAGAATATATAATTACACACTATATCCTGGGTGATCATGCTCGTCCTTAGACGGGTGACTGGGAAACTGTCACAAATAAGTCTCGAACCTGGGATCATGAAGGAAGCATACTTCCAGAATCCAAGTCATCAACCAACCACGTCATCCCTCGGGGACAACATACAATCATATTATGAGTTACAATCTTGGGAAAATTACATTTTTTAGTCCCTAGATTTAGTGTTTAGTTTGGTCTCTATATTTTAAAATTGAATATTTTTACTTTTGATAGTTCAATAATGCTCACTTTTGGTCGCTAAATTTAGAATCTAGTTTCAGTTTGGTCTCTATATTTCAAACTTAAACATTTTTAATCTTGATATTTCAACAATATTCACTTTTAGTCTTGGTGTGTTGTTTTAAATTTATTTTTCAAAAAAAAAAACCTATAGAATAATTAATTTATCAATATATTGATATTTAAAATTAGTCTAATCAACATTGTGTTATCTCAATGACTAAATTTAAATGTTATTGAAATATTATTGATAAAATTATTTAATTTTGGAACATATAAACTAGATATAAATTAGTCAAACTTAAAGATTGAAAAAATATATTTTTCTCTAAAATGTACTATTTTCGTTATTTTAATAATAATAAATAAATAAAATTACAATGAAAAAGGCCAAAAGTTTTGAAGGTCGTTTAACATACTTAGTTAATCATGAGAATCATAATTAAAAAGAAAATTATATCCTAAAAGAAAATATTTTTTTAGTTGCTTTGACTATTATATATATATTTATTTATTAATTCAAATAAAATTAAACAAATACTTTTTGTTTTTTATTTCATTTTTATTAAAAAATTGTATAAATTAAAATTGGTCTATATGTTTTAAAATTGATAAAATTATCCTCAAATTTCAATCATGCTCAATTTTAGTATTTGAAATAAAAAAAACGTGAATTAGATAATTTAATGTTAACCAAAATGATAAGATTAATTTGAATATAAATATGTTGATGAAATGATTATTTTAATTTCGACATGACATTATTTTAAATAAAAAAAAATTAAGTATCAAGTAAACTAAAAAACACAAAAACTAAACATTATTAAAATGTCATTGTTCAATTTTAAAATATATGTACCAAACTAAAACTAAATTCAAAACTTAGGGACCAAAAGTAAGCATTATTAAAATATCAGAAATAAAAGTGTTCAATTTTAAAATCTAGATACCAAAAATGAGCATTATTATTGAAATGTCATGAAATAAAAATGTTCATTTTTTAAATGCAAATCAAAACGAAATTAAACTTCAAACCTAGAGACTTAAAATCTTCCTTCTCTTTACAAAATGAGCATACTTTAATCGGTTGTCCAAATTTCTAACCTTTTTCATTATTTGGAAAAAGGAAAAAAATTAGGACATTAAAAATAAATGTCCACTTTCCAAATGCAGAAGAAGCATCCAAATTGATACTATAAATGCATATTTTCAGTTTATTGAGAAGAGTATAGTCGTTGAAAAAACGTATTTTATTTTATTTTATTTTTTTTATGGAAAGATGTTGAAGACACCCACAGAAAGAAACAATAAGGTCGCTTACATTATCATTATTGTTGGGTTTTTTTTATAGCATTATTATTCAAAAGCAGGCCTACATTGAAAATTGCAGTATAATGAAATAAACAATAGATTTAGCTCTTCAAAAATTAAAATTTGTCATTATAATTTAAAAGTTTAAATTATAATTTAAAAGTTTAATTTCAAATAATTAGTACTCATTAAATGACACCGTAAATGATGTGCTTTTATATTTTGTAAATGATATAGCTTAAGAAGTTGGTGGAATAAAAATCGAGTAATTAAACTATTTCAAAAGAAAAAAGAAACTTGAACTTTTTTTAAAAAAAATTATATTGAATTGCAAAATTTTAGCTCATTTTATGAATAAAACTTGCAATTTCTTGAGAAGTATTTCGTACATACTTTTGATCATTTATATATATAATAATAATAAGAGAGAAATAATAAATTAAAAAGGTGACAAGTTATTTAAGGAATGGCGCGTTCCGCTATGATAGTGATTGTATTTTTATATAAAAAATTGAAAATAATCAATATAATAAATATAATTGATTAGAAAAGAGAAATGAAAAAAATGAAGAAAAAAAAAAGTATTGAACCATATATTGGATTAGGGTGTGTTAGTGTAAGTCATCCTAACACACCTTAACCCAGTCCCCAAACACGCCGGAAGTAAAAAATATGTCAAATTTTTTTTTTTTTTAATTTAACAAACTACTTAATACCCTCAACAAAATATTAAGAAAAAGTCATAGAGCTAATTGCTTATTATTAAAAAAAATTAAAAAAAAAAAAAAAAGAACAGAGAAATAACTCAGTTCACTGTACATCCAATAATCTAAGTCATTGGATTCCAATCCTCTATTTTCATTGTGGAACCAAAAATTAATATTGCTTTGAGGTTTTGTCATAAATAAATTATGATTTTCAGGAAATGGCGGACCAAAGTTAAAATTAAAGGGAAGCATAATTTCATAATAAAACGCTCCCATTAAATTTCACATTTAATCAGAAATCATAAGAACGAAAGGTAATTAAATTAAGCAATCAATACATTCGAATTAAGCAAAAGCATAAAAAAAAAGAAACGCAGTAAGTTCATAGGTAAGGGGGTAGATTCGAAATTAAAGCGAAAAATACTAACCGAATTAGATGCGCCATCAATTTCACCACTGAAAAATCTCCATCCAGAACACTCTGCAAACAATTCACGAACAACAACAAAAACGAGAAGATCAAAATAAAGTAATTACAGAGATCGCGGCGTCGCGAATTGAACGCAAGAATGATGATATAAAGGATTGGAAATTGAAAGTAGAAATAATATACCGGGAGAAGAAGAACAAGCGGCGGCGGATTCGAGGACTAAAAAAGCGAATCGAAGGAAGAAGAAGGGGAGAACAATTGCGAGAGTGAGGAGGAGAGGTAAAATGGAACGAGTGGAGAATCTGCGATGAGACGCCGTGGACGGCGGCGGAGGAGGCTTCAGGGCGGCGGAGTTGGCGTTAGAGTTTGAAATAATGAGCCGCTTAATGCCGGTCGTGGAGATGTAGAACTTCATAGCGATGGCGATGGCGATGGCGAGAGAAATCGAATGGATTCCATTCAAGGAAGAAGAAAAGAAGAATAACTCAGAAAGAGAATTGGGGGAAAATTCAATTGGGATAAAAAAAAAAAAAAAAAGGAAGGCTGCAGAGTAATACTGAGAGAGTCACGGGTTTGAGACTCTGCGGAACCGAGGAGCTATGGCGAATGAGATTTATATAAATGGTTAAAATATTATTTTCTTTTATAAATTTTCTGCTTTCGTTCTATTTTGTTTTTTGAATTTCTTTTTATTTAATCTCTAAATTTTTTTTAATTGTTTTATTGAATTTTTTTTTTAAATATCTAATTTTTATTTCTTTATTTTTTTTATTTAAATTGATCATATAAATTTGAAGTTAATATTAATTAAAATTGATTTAGTAATTTTAATACAGAAGTCTGGTAATTCATTTAGGAAAATTATAAATTGAAATTTCAATAAGACTGAATATTTTAAAATTTAATCATTTAAATAGAATAAATCTAAGTGTTCATGCACTAAAATTAATAAAAAATGTGAAACTATGGATTAAAATTTAAAATTTGAAAATATGATAACTAAAATAGACTAAAGTTAAAATTATAAATCATTTTTTTCAGTACAATCATATTTTAATCTATGTATTAATTTTATTTTAATAATTAATTTATGGAATTTATGTAGATGACAACTTTTTGGTTGTCAATTATAATTATAGTACTTCTTTTTAAAAATCCGTATATAATCGATTTTAAGTTGTTTGTTGGAGATTGTTGAAGATACTCACTTTATGGCAAATGTCGCAATTTGGTAAAGGGGAGGTTCTTCAACGTATATATATAAGATAGGGTGGGCTACTGCTCTCAAAACCAATTGATTTTGAGATGGATGTCACACTTTCTAACATTGTCTTTTTTTAATTTCTCTTCCATCTTTCCATTGTTGCAACCTCTTCCTTTCATCTTTTTAGCGACTTCTTCATTATTCGTCTTCTTCAAGGTCACACCATCATCGCCAACTCGCTCGTGTCACCGATCAGATTCAGTGGCCTTAGCTCGTGTCACCGAAATTTCCATTTTTCTGGTGAAAAAACTTTGAAATTATCTCTTTATTTATGGATATACGAAGTTAAAGTTCTCCCCGTTCACACAATTGAGACCAAAATGTGCTAATGAAAAGTAGAGCTTTTCAACGAGGTAAGATACTCAGCATTTCGTCACCAACCGGCACACACCTCTGCCGGTACCACCCAACTCCGTTCACTGATTTGATTGAAGACTATTAGATAATTGATTGAAGGCTATCACTGAACTAGTGATTGAAAACTATCAATTAAATTGCTGATTGTAGACTATAAGTGAACTGATAGAAATAAGAGTGATAAAGTGAAAACAAAAATGATAAAAATGAGATGGATAGACGCGAGAACTTTTTAATATTTTTACCTAAACCATACGACTTTTGAATTATACATATAAATATTTTAAAAATATGATGATATTTATTTGATTTTTTTTTTTTAATGTTTGATAGAGCCTTTTGGGAATTATGGGGTAATAATTCAAGAGGTATTGGGGAAAAAATGGTGCGAGGAAGAAAAAAAAAAAGTACATCCAAAAGTAATGCCGCGTTCGAAGCCGCGGGAAGGAGATCAAATTTAAAGTATTACCCTTTGTTGTTTAAGGTATTTACGAATCTGCCACAACACCACCCGGGTGTCACCGACACATTGTGCTCTCTCTGTTTCCGCCTCTATTACCTTTGCCTATAACGGTATAAGATTTCAAAAAAAATAAAAAGAAAAATAAAAAAGAAAAAGAGATGATTTTTGGATTAAGGGTGTGTTTGTCTTTTTGTCTACTAAAGAGTAGACGAGTCAATGACAATTGAATACTTGCTCGGGAGAATGATGTTAATAGTTGTTTAATAATTAATTACTAGAAACTAGTAGTTTTTAAGGAGATTTAACTTCTTGTTTATTTTGCCAAAAGAGCAAGTAGCTTCGTTGCATATGTGTATACTTAAAAACCATCAAATCACGATTTCAAATCTCGCATCCCAAATGGTTGTAATCTCACAAAAAAAAAATTTATTGTAACCCAAAACTAGGATTGAGCCACCAAAAAAAATTTCCGTTTGTTTAAATTTAAGCATCGTAAATTGACAAATTGCCCGACATCGAAGGAGATTGAAGTTCGATCCTAGTTTACGCTTGTGAAATGGCTGGTGAAGTTTACGCTTCTTCTTTCATTTCAGCTTGAAGTGTCTTCGTACTTGTTCAAATTCTAACTCAAATAAAGTTGTGGATCTATTCCAAAGTTCTTGTTATATAACTAGTTGGAAACATTTGGCCATTATTATGAGATTGTATTATGAACATTTTATCAAACATCTTAAGTGTTCGGGGCACCGTTAATAAAGGGAAGAATGAAATCAAGAATGAATCTCGGTGTTTTGGCTACCGAGAACTATTCCCTCCATAATCACGTTTTCCAAAATTATCTTTTTATTCTCATCCAAACTACTTTCTATTTTTCTCATAACTTTTTATTTTCACCATAACTATTTTCACTCGCATCATATTCATTATTTTATTTTCTCATTATCATTTTCTTTCCTTCAAATACAATTAATCATTCTCTTCATAATTATTCACTTGATTACAAACACAGTTAATCATTTTCCTCATAATTATTCTCTTGACTACAAACACAATTAATCATTATTCCTATTATCATTTTCTTTCTCATTTTCCCACGATTTTCATTCCTCTCATAATCATTCTCATTCTCTTTGCCTCGAACACACCTGAATGTATTTTAATAAAAAAATTGTTAACTTGTCATGTACAGTAGGGGCCGTTTATTTCAAGATTTTATGAATATTAAAAATGAGTTTTTTTTTTTTTTAAATCACTTTAAAAAAACTCTTTTAAAATGTGCTACTACTCTTATTTCTTCTCACCAAAAGGGTTGGTGGCGGGTTGGTTTTATTATTTTGTGGTAATGCAGTTCAACACAATGTCACAACTTTGATCTTGTAAATCGATATTCGACTTTCAACTCAATTTGTTTGGACTCTAAATAATATAATTGACTTTTGTATTTTATTCAAAAGTACTTCCCAGTAAATAGGATACACAAAGCCAATTTTTGAAATAAGTTTCAATATTTGCCATTTCTATATTATTGTTTGTTACACTTTCAAATTAATCAAAAAAAAAAAAAAAAACATTTATAGTTTGTTTGGCTAGATATCACACAATCTTTTAGAGTTAATTAAGAAATTTGTTCTACTCCACACTTAGATCAAGCATTTTAATAAGCAAAAATGTTCCATAAAACTCTGCCTAAATTTTTCAATGTCCCTGAATATAATTTAAAAGTTTAACTTAACGTTTCTTACTCATCTTATCTTAACTTCTCTTAACAACTTGTTGTTTGTGCTAAACACACTCTTATATTCACCTAAGTCAATGGACTTTTTCATTTTCAATAACTTTTCTATCAAATGAAAATATGAATAATTATTTATATATATATATATAAATAAATAAATAAATAAAGAGGTAACAACTATAAATAAAGATGTAAACAAGAAAAAAAAAAGGGATTAATAAAATAAACAAACTTTTTGGAACTTATTTCTATTTAGGACATTCATTTAAATCTCTAATCAAGGGTGGTGGTTGAAAGTTAACCCAGCCAGACTGTTGTAATTTTTATATTTAAAGAAATTTGATTAGTTTGCTTTATTTTTAAGTCAAAATTAGAATGGCATTCATAATTAGTAATATATCTATTTAGAATTTAGGGTTTATGGTTGGTTGTGGTGCAAATTTTGGTGAAATACACAGAAAAAAAAGAAGATAAATTGAAGTGCAATATATAAGGTGGAAAATAATGTGTACCCCCTGAAGATAATGCTGTTATTAGTTTCATCTTGCTGTTTTTTTTTTTAAATATATCTCAAAATCAAATAATTTTATGGTTTTATGATTGGCATTTCAATAATTATTAGTTTTAGTCCTTAATACAACTCTTATATTTACTTTCTTAAGACCAAAATAATTAATTTATATTCGAATTCAAAATTAGTTGCATCACAAGCCTACGAACACGTGACATGTTATTGAATTGGATTACTACCAAACATTAAAATTAATGTGCCAGCGACCCTTTCTATAGCAACATTAAATTTCATTATTTAAAGAGATATCCTGCATAGGAAATCTAAATCCTAACTTTAAAAAACTTAGAGACATTAGTCGACATTAAAATTTTCAAAGTATAAAGATTAAAGAGCACTCACATCCATATTGAAGGTTTTTTATCCGATTGCCAATCAAAATTGGGATTTAAATACGATTTTTGAAACGTTTTCTTAGGACGTGGCATTATTCATATTGAAGATCCCTATCAGTCGTGGTAAAACTTATGATAAGATTATCTGGGCCAAAGATCCTAAACATAGATTCTATGTGAAGAGCGCTTGCATTCTAGTTGGGGAGGTGGCTAGAGTTAACAAGGCTTCTTCCTCAAGGGTTAAACTATTGCGCTTTGGAAGAAGTTTTGGTCCTCAAAACCCCCCCGAACATTAATATTGGTGCTTGGAGCTTGATTAGAAATGTTATTCCAATAATGGAAAACATTTACTCAAGAAGAATAGACATTGACATTCTCTATGTGATTGGTAAAAAAAAAAGAAAAGAGATCAGTAACATACATTCAATTAAAGGTTGCAAGAAGGAGATCTAGATGTGGTAAATGATGTTCCCTCAGTTATCTGACTTTAGATCCTATTTTCGTGGAGCTCTTACAGGGGAGATTTTGGCAGGGTCTTTGTGATAGAGTCCCAAGTTCTAAAATGGTTAAGACACTTTTTGTGCTTTGGGGAATCTGGCACGATAGAAACATTGTTTGTCATGGTCAAGACAAAGAACGTGCTTAAAGTCTCCCGGTGATTATTTCAAAAGCTCTTAACTCTTTTTCCGTTTCTAGATCAGGTGTTTCTTCCCCACGTGGGAGCTCGGAAGCATTAAGTTGTGCATGGATTCCTCCCCTGTTGGGCGCTTGAAAGATGAACGTTGATGGTTATTGGGACCCAGTTTCTGGATTCGAGGGTGTGGGCTGGATAGTTAGAGACTCGATGGGCAATTTAATTCTGGTTGGTTCAAAGCATGGATTGGAAGGCTAGAGCGTAAGCATTGGAGGCGTACGCAATTCTGAAGGGATGTCGTCAGATCCTCCTGAAGAGTGCTCATCCTTTGCCTATGTCTTGATCAAATCTGATGCCTCAATTGTTATTGAGGCTATTGTGAATGATTCGTGGGATCTTACTGAGTTCAACAACGTTATTGTTGACATTAGGGAACTAATTCCGTTGTTGGGGAATTCATCTTTTCCCACTACCGCAGAGCTTATAACCGTGTTGCAAATATGCTCGCTAAGAAAGCGGCCTCTTGCTCTATTAGCTTTTCTAAGGTATTTACTTGGTATGAGTTGAGCTTCTTTCTTTTTTGGATGGGTATTCTCCTCCCTTATATTGCATCTTTTGTTGAGGAATAGTGTATTGATCTTGTCGCTTTGAGCTTCTGAATGTTTCTATTCGTTTAAAAAAAAAACGAGCACCTACATCCACATGTTGCAATCATCACCATTCTTATTAGTTCCTGTTGATGTCAAAAAATGGTCAACGGATTAACGGTAAAGATTTGTTTTATCGAGGACGAAAACCTGCAAAATTAAAAAAAAAAAAAAAAAAAAATTAGGCACATCGGTGTGGTGTGAGCCACAGGCCTCCGATACCTAAGTTAGTAAGAGATTTTAGGAGAGTATTTCAGAGTACGTTGGGACTTAGAACAACATACAATGATTGTTAGCATAGTTCAACGTAGCTTGTGATAAGGCAACCCTAATTCTCAGCCCAAAGATATAAGCTTATAATGAAGTAAGAACCCTTGGATCTAAGAGATTAACACCTCCTAATGGATTTGGAACAATCAGGAGGAAAATGCTAGAATTTTGATTACCTCTTTGATCAAAGATCTAGAAGTAAGATATGGAAGATCTTGTTCTAGATTGAGTCACTCCACAATCAAACTTGATCAATGCTAGATTGAATGACTCACATGCATTCTAACACAAGAATTGCAAAGGAACTTAGAAACAAATAGCAAAGAATTTACCTTAATCTCTAAGAAATGATATCTTGTAGAGAACTATCACTACTACAAAAGAAGAAATAGGTAACGGTCAATCCAATTTTTTTTTTAAACACGGATATTTTGTGTCGGTCACCTTTGGTGTCGGTCTGGACAATTGGTGTCGGTCAGACCGATACCAAATTTGATCGACGCCAAATCTATTTTTAATGTCGGTCAGACCGACACCAAAAGACCGACACTAAACAGACCCAACCGACACTAAATATGACCGACACTAAAAGTTCTATTAAAAAATCGATCAAAATTACTTTTGGGGTCGGTCCGACTGACACCAAAAGGGCCAACTGACACCAAAAAGCTTCGGTTATATTTTTCAAAACTTCAGTTTTTTTCGATCCTCTCCCTCATTTCTTCTATTTTCTTCTTCATTTCAACCTTATTTCTTCTTAATTTTCATTGAAACTCTACTTTATTTTCAAGCATTTTCTTCTTCTTCTTCTTAGCTTTCTTTTGTCCTTTACTCGCGGCCAAAAATCTCTAATTTTCAAGCTTTCTTCTTCCTCTTCATTTTCAGGCTCTTAGCTTCTCTTCTACCTACTACAATTCAAAGGTACTCATTTCTTTGTTATTGTTTTGCTATTTTTTAGTTTGCTATAGTTTATTTATTCCATACCTTGAAAGCTATGGAATAAAGGAAGTGTTGGTGTT
>JBBMEG010000004.1:7499777-7525764 GCA_037832605.1 Cyclanthera cordifolia
ACATTTTGTTTTTATGTAATGAATTCGACTATTTCATTTTCGTTATTAATGTCTTAGAATATGTTTTCATCATTTCACTGTTTGCATGACTCCAACATTGAAATTAAAGTCATAAATAATAAATATTTAGGAACTAAAATCCAATTAAATATTAAATTGGCTAATATCCAACTTCTCATATCAACCAAAAGCTTTCAATGGCCGCAGGCTGTGATTGTTTCCTGCACTTATTGTAAGTTTGTTTGCACTGTTTATATTTGTGAATATTTTGCATTTATAATGTTCACAAGATTAAGCTCCCCTCATTAACTCAAACCAAAGGAAATCTTGATTTTTTTTTTTTTTTTTTTTTTGCTAGATTACTTCCAAATAATGAAAACGATGCGCCAACTGTTCTTTAGCAAGTTCCTTGGAGGGTGTTTGTTAAAAAATTTATGGAGTATTTATTTTGAGTGTTTGTTACTTGTTTGTTTGAGAGTTTTGATAAAGTGTTTAGATAGAGTAGTTATTAATTTTTGTTTGGATAAAGAGTGTTTAATGGAGTAGTTGTGAAAAGTGTTGTTTTTTTTTGTATGATGTGACATTTATAAGTATATTTAAATAACAATAAATTTAAATAATTTTTTTTTGAATGAATAAAGTTAAAAAAAAAAAAAAACTATTTAAAAAGTTAAGAAAAAATTGCAAATAGTGGCACGTGGCGCCTGCAATGTGGCAGACTGCTCCTTACTACTCGACAACTACTGCAGTGGTAGGAAAAAAAAACCCCTAAAAACTAGCAAAGTGCTAGTTCCCACCCCATTTCCAAAAACACTTAACAAACAACCTCTTGCTCTTTTAATAAGTTAATCTCAATGAATGTAGAGTTTCTTCATTAATGTGTCACTAAATACAACAACTAACATACTTTATGTGGCACATTTTTTCACATCGAGAAGCTTATTATTGAATATGTAAATCACCAATCAACTAAAAAATATAAAAGCATAAGTTGTGACAAATTCAGGGCTTATAAATTAGAGAAATGTCATAAAAGTGAACGTTAATTTTAATTGAGGAAACATTTGACAGAGACTTGAACTTTGAACTGATTGTTATGATATATGTTGAATTATGTTAAATCATCATTCAACTCAAAAGTTTAAGCTTATAGACGATAAGTTTAATTATGTCAATTAACACTTATATTCTAATATCTCCTTCAAATAAAGTTTTCTACGATCCCTCCTCGAAATAATCGTATCTAAACATGATTTTCATACGATCGCACACACAAACACTCTTATCCAAATACATTTTTTCTACATAACCCTTCGTTCAAACAACTTTATCTAAACATGATTTCATGCAACCACTCATTGAAACAACACATCATTTTTTCCATTTCTATTAATCTTCCTCCATCCAAACATGCCCAAACATAATGATGAGAAAGAAACATAGCTTGAATAACACCTGATTAATCATAATTGAACAACTTGGAACAAATCTTGATTTCACTATGAATTTGAAAACTAAAATAGAACAACATTAAACAAGAACAAAATAGAACAAAACAAGACATGACATGATAAATTTGGTCTCACTCTTTCACTAAAATCACTACTAAACTGCTATGATAATAAACTCATTTAAACTACTACTAAAGTGGTAAAAGCAAAGGGCAGGTTGGAGCTGTGAGCTTAACTTTTACCCTGATTGGCTAACTTGAAGATGTTGGCTTGGTCGGCTGCTGCTCTGTCCGAGGTAAGTGCCGAGACGAAACTCGCTCGAACTTGGATGGTTGTGAAGGGAAATCTGTTAGAGGCAAGAGAGTTTAGGTATGAAGCTGAGCCTTCTCTCAACAGAGCCCCAAATCCATCAGTTTTTGTGTTGGAAAGTGCTTGTAGGAGGTTGAGATTTGTTGCAAATCCTGGGACATTGGTTGCACCAAAGCAATTTTCCAATTTTCCCCACCATCCCATTACTCCCCATATCATTCCAGGGTGATTCAGCCAATAACTGCAAACAAACACTCATTTTTCAATCCGTATGAATAACCGTTTCATTTTGTTGTTTTCGGTTTTAAAATTTAAGTCTACAACTGCTACTCCAACAACTTTGATATCTACATTTTACTCGTGTTTTTAAAAAACAAACAAAAATTCAAAAGCAAAAAAAAAAAAAAAAACTTTGTAAATACTTGTTTTGGTTTATGAAATTTGATTAAGATTCACGTACTTACTTAAGAGAAGATGAAATATATGTAAAAAATTTAGGTAAATACAAGTTTAGATTTCAAGAACAAAAAAACGAAAAATCAAATGGTTATCAAACTGGACTTAAAAGATGATTTTTTTTTCCTCTATAGAAACAGTGAACTGTGACTTACTTGCAGGTAAATGGAGTAGTGGGAATGCTTGGTGTGCTTGGAGTGCCGGGATCTACAGGGGTGGTTGGTGGGCTACCACCAGATGATGGAGGGTTGTAGTATCCACCTCCACCGGATGGTGTCGATGGAGTCGGTGTGGACGGCTTGCCTCCGTTGCCATGTGATGGTGGTAGAGGATTGTTGGGTGAACCTGCAATCCAAATTGTAGAATTCTATAAGCATATATGTTTACTAAATTACTTACTACCATAGGTAGCTTAGTGTTGTCGAAACTAAAAAGGATCTTAAGAAAATTAAAAGGTTGTGAGTTAAATCCATAAACGTAAAAAGTTTGTAGATTTCAAGTCCCACTCATGGCTCAACCTTGGACAGGCAGGGAAACTATCGAGTTGGATTATGGAGAGGACAATGGGAATTTCTGGTGGAGTGGCGAAATGTGTAGAAGATCGAAAAAACACCAACGGAAAAAGCACTCTACTCGGTGACACTGAACCGAGATACGAAAGCTAGGGAGAGAATGGGATTAGATACCCTGGTTGTCCTAGTCGTAAATTTGGATATTAGGCATTGTGCATATCGATCAGTGCAACCTACTAAGGAATTGACTTCCTACAGAAGTTTTTGACATCCATATGTTATAGAGTCAAGCAATATTTCTCGTGAGAATAGTCGAGACGTGCAAAAGCTAACCTAGACACACAAACGTATAATAAAAAACAATTTTTTGAGAATG
This sequence comes from Cyclanthera cordifolia, assembly GCA_037832605.1. Taxonomy (NCBI): domain Eukaryota; kingdom Viridiplantae; phylum Streptophyta; class Magnoliopsida; order Cucurbitales; family Cucurbitaceae; genus Cyclanthera; species Cyclanthera cordifolia. The sequence goes on from JBBMEG010000004.1 coordinate 7,502,882, forward strand.
TATAACCTGTTGGAGGAGTTCCATCATGAGGATGTTGAGGAGAATAATAGCTTTTCTGGTCAGCAATGGTGGTGGAGTGAACAGGGAGGAGTAGGGCAGCAAGGAAAGAGAAAAGAATGAGAGCAGAAGCTTGTTTGGTTGTCATGGTTTGTGTTTGGAGGAGGGATATGGAATGTTTGGGACAGAAAGAAGGGGGGAATATAAAGAGGGGTTGAGGGGGAAAAGTGAAGTTACTTCTTACAGGTGGAAGAGTGTGTGGTTAGTTGCTGTTTTATTGGTGCATTTATTTATATTGTTTGCTGCTTTTTAATTGTGTTACAAATAATCTTCACATTTTTAAGGGAATAGAGTTGAAATCAAAATGCATTTCAAGATCTAATGATTTTAGGGTAAACTATAGTCTCTACGATTTGAATAAAGTTAAAGTTTAGTTCCTATACTTTAAAAATATAGACTTTAATTCTTATGATTTAAAGAAATCTACAATTTAGTTCCTATAGTTTGAAAATTTAGAATTTAATCCCTAAAATTTGATAAAATTTAAAAAATAATCCGTCATTCGTAATTGTTGACGAATAAAACACAGAAATTATTTTTGTATTTAATGATAGAGATGAGATAAGCCATTGATTTGACAAAAAACACATAATTTATACATGACATCTACGTACTTAATTTGATTTACGAATAACATGGACTATTTTTTAGATTTTATTGAATTATAAAGACTAAATTCTAAAAAAATTTAAACAAAACGCGAACTTCCTTCAAATCATAAAAACTAAATTTATAATTTACCCAAAATGTTAACACACCAACAATAGAGGTTCATTTGTCTACTCATATTTTCTGAGGTGTCTTATAAGTATAAGAATCAATACTTCCCTCACACGTATATGAGAGGATAGTTTAACTAAATCAACCAACCTTACAATTAATTTACAACATTCAGAAATCTCTGTGAATAAGTCAATTCACCATTAATAAAGCTACTCTAACCTGGTCAATATTGGAAATATCATTCATTATAACGAATCTCTAGTCTCCATCATAGGAACAAAGATCCAAATTGATTGCATTCTTTGCCAAAATACATAGTAACAACATTACAAGAACAAAGCTAAGACAAAGTTTGACCTACAAGATTAAACTCATAAAGCAAACCAAGCAATTATGAAGCAATGCCCTTTCCTTTCACCATAAACTCATCATTACATAAGTCTTAAGCCTTCACAAATTAAGAACATATTATAATAACAAAGAGATGAGCTGAGAAGTAGTTGAGGCAATAGAAGAAAGAAAAGTGAATCAACACAGAGATGAGCTGTCAAGAACTTGATCTTTAAACTTCTAAAAGATATAATAATGGTGTTATCTGCAAAATAATTGCAGCAAATGCATTTATATTTTTCCAGTTTAAACACAACAGCTAGCTTGCAAATGAACTGCTATCGTTTTGAGGAAGAGTTAATCCATGAATTTATGAGTGCTGATCTGTCTCCATCAATGGTGGAGCTACACCAACTCTTCAATGATTTACAATCAGTTCAACTGAGAATGAAAAAGTAAAGACAAAATGGGGCAGTTGAAATGTACCTTGAGGATCTACTCTTCTATCCAATTGGTTTTGAAATGAATGCTTTATACTTTTAATATGGTATCAGGGCCCATAATTTCAAACGGGTATTCGGTCCAATAAAAATGAAATTGAGATCCAATTCAAGATTGGTAAACTCAAAAGAAACATCATATCGAGGGAACGTGTTGAGAGATCTCATTATTTCACATTGAAAAAGTAGAGGTCCTCCAAGCATTTTTAAGACAAGGTGGACTACTCCTCTCATAACCAATTAGTTTTGAGATGGAATACTTTATAATATGGTATGGAGCCCATAAACTCAAACGAATATTCGGTCCAATAAAATAAAATTAGGAAGTGTTGAGGATCTCATTATCTCACATTAGAAAAATAGAGAGTCCTCCTCTTATTGTCAATTGGTTTTGCGATAGATACCCACTCTTTCTAATATGATATCAAAGCATTGAATACAACTCAAAAATAAAAGCAACTAAACTCAAAATTAACTGTGGAAAATATTTGTTTGGATAATTTATAACAGTAGGGTTGAAGTAGGGTTGAACTTTAGTGAAGTGATTACCTCAAAATATATCAACTAAATTAGTTAACCAACAAGACTTGGCTTCAGAAATAACACTTTGAAGCAAAATTTAGCGCCAATCAATATTTATTGGCTAGAAAAACAAGTAAACAAAAATATCTAACAAAACTGATGCAGATTTGCAGGTCATGAACCCTAACCTTTTTTGCTTTAGTCTTAAGTCGAGTCTCCATCTCGACTTTCTGGCTTCATAGCATCACATTTTACCTTTGCTTTCCATACAAAACAAATGCCAGAGCAGCTGTGGCAGCAACAACTCCAGTCGAACCAGCAATTATAGGCCAGTTCAAGTTCGACTCCTTCTCTGCACCTTCAAAAGCCGACTTGAGTTTCTCTGCCGTTCCATTCAAAGTATTCATTGCTTTTTCCTTCAACCCACTAATCACTTTGTGAGCTTCCTCAACTTCCTTCTGCAACTGAACCATATTCAACTCTACTGTTTTTGTTTTCTCCTCGGATTCTTTCAACATTTCTTCCACCTTAAGTTTTTCCCTGATCCACTTTTCTAAGTCCATACCTTTCTTCTTTACTGCGGATTCCAAATCTTCAATGATCGTCTTAAAACTGGTGATTTCCTTATCCTTCTTCTCAATTATGCCTTTCATTTCCTCATCTGCCCGTAATTTCTTACTCTTTTCCTCCGTCTCTTTGACCTCCAAAATCCCAACTTTTCTCTCCAATTCTCTTACTTTCTTTTCACTCTCCACCTTCACTTTCTTCAGGGCTTCCAACTCTTCCTCCAGAGCGGCAACCTTCGCTGCCTTTTCCCCAAAATCTTTCCTCAATACCGCAACTTCAGCATTCGTCTCATTGGATCCATTCATTGCAGATATCAAATCAAGCTGCAGTCTCGCGACCTCAGTCTCAAGCTCGTGTGCTCTCGCCGCAACCGAATCCAATACCTTATTTTCCTCTTCAGAACGTTCAACTTGTTTCTCCATTTCTTTCAGTCGTTGTTTCAGAAACCCCTCTTCACTCTTCAACCCTTCAATCTCCGCTGAAAATTTCTTAATCTCCTCTTTGATTTCTTCATTTTCCTCGACCAAATTCTTCTTTTCACCCTCCAAAACCTCAATTCTCTGATTCAACTCCGCAATCTTCGCATCGTTGTCCCGCTGGTCAACATCATAAAAATCCTCCCCAGTCTGATCGTCCCCCAACCCCCCTCCAGTGGAAATGTCAATCTCTTTCTCCATTAATAATCCTATGTTCATAGAAAAGAAAAAACGGTCCAAATCAAAACGTACCCAGCAATTTCTGGAAAGTAAAAAACCTAAAAAACCCTTATAGCAGCCGTAAAAAGATCCAGACAATTCACAGAAATGAAATTCTAAAAAAACTGCAAACACATCCGGCAAAAATGATTAAAAACAAATGAAGATAGAACAACGAAGGAGAAATAACAAAGTGAGAAATCATCAATTAAAAAGGACAATAGAAAGAGAAATTCACGGGGAAATATTAGTAGAACCAACAACGTACAGAAAAATAGTTCGACAGAAAATAAACGTCGATGAAAGATAATTTACCTTTGCGATTTCTCAGGTTTAGAAGCCTGCAAAATTCGAATTAGGGTTGCGGAATTTAACAGCGACAAGAAATGTCAGAAGCTTTTCTTTCCCAATTCTCTAGGAGAGAAGGAACAAAGGGGAAAAATGGAGGGTTGCGAATGGTTGTGGACTGGAAATAAGTTCTGATTGGGCCTGTAAATACGGCGCCATTATTTAATGGGCTGAAATAGAGCGTTTATTTAATGGCCTGTAAATTCTTTTTCTTTGAATACAAATTAAAGGGAAGGGACCCTAAACTCTACGTTGAGAACAATATTGTTCTCAAGTAACTTGAGAGCCAAATACCGATCTCCAAGATCGAACCTGTGACGCTGGTGTTGAACTGATTAACACCAAACAATGAAACTACTGCGTCACCAATTCTTTCAGTAATGGCCTGTAAATTTGTTCCTGAGTCTTTTATCCTTTTTACACAACACACGCACGAGCGAACAAGATCGAACTCAGGGACCGACACGAACTTTCTGCAGGCCAAGGCCGGCTACACAAGGTGGTTGCTGGTGGTCAGTTAAGCATCAAGATGCGTGTAATAATGAATGTATAATCAGCCATGGCAAGCAAACCAGCTTCCTCATTCAAATTGTGTGTATTAGGTGGAAGAAGAGAGGTTAGTGTGGCCTCTCAACAAATTAGATTGATCAGATTATATATATTAATTGCACAGTTTGTTTGTATGTAATATGAAACTATATCTTAGAAAACAGTACAGTGAGGGAGTAAAATTACGTTTTTTTAATTGATTATTACAACCATAAAAGCAAGGCGGTGGGATATAAAAGGTTTTTAGGGTTTTTAAAATACATTATTATATAAATTTATTTTGATTTTATTAATTATAATTTATGATAGAATATAGATGAAATTAAGAGTTTTAGGGGCGGTTTGTAAAGAGGTTATAAAAATTGGGTGTGGGAATTAAGTTTAGTGGCTAGAGTTTAGTTTTTTTTTTCTTCAAAAGTTGTCTGGTAGTAAGGGGACAATTGCAAACACCGGTCATGGTAGTAAGGGGACAATTGCAAACACCGCGCCACATGACCTGTATTTTTTTTTAACTTTTTTTTTACTTTATTTATTCAACTTTTTTTTTTTTTTTTGAAAAATTCATAAATGTCACATCATATCAAAAACAAAAAACATTTTTCATAACTCTTCCATAAACATTCTTTACCCAAACAAAAATTAATAACACCTCTTTCTAAACATTTTACCGAAACCTTCAAACAAACGAGTTATTACTAAACATTCAAAATAACTCCCCATAAAAACTCAAACAAACACCCCCTTAGAATGTAAAGAGTTCTTTCATGCTAAAAAAAAAAAAAAAAAAAAAAAAAAAATTTGTAACTTTATGTTTCTACCTATAAAAATAAATTATTTTTCATCATTCTTTTTTCCAACATTCATATCTACATTTTTTCATAAACTTTTGATTTTCAAAGGCTCTTCACTCTACGACTTATTTCAAGATGTTTGTGCCATTTTTTAATTGGTCGTAATAAAATTTAGTTGAGTTTTTTTTTTTTTAATCTTTATAAATTTCTATTGATATTTTCATATTTCTTAGTGATACAATTTATAATAAAAAAACAATATTTCTTAACGATCTTCAAATTTTATGGATGAGGTAAGACAACTTTGTTTTTTGAAAACTATATATATTCTAACTACTTTGTTAAAATGTTACTTGAAAATGTGCACAAATTCAAGTTTAGTTTCAACGTTGATGAAATGTTAAAATTTTCATGCAACGATCTTTCAGGGAAAATATATAAAATTTTGTGTACATTTCCTCACAAACAATTATTTTTTTTTCTTTTGCTTAAAGTTACATTTCTTATTTATATAATATATAATTCAAATTTGTAGGTATCATTATTTTTTAATTACTTACTTTCAAATACATTTTCTTTTGTAGTAATGCCATTTTTTTGTAAGGATCTTTTGTAGCAAAATTACTTAAAGATATGCACAAAATAAAGTTTAGTTTTAGAATTATAAAATTGATATATTGGCAAGTTTCTACAAATGTACTTAGCTTACTCTATAATAATAATAATGTTAATAAAAAACAATTATATGAATTATAATCTTTTTCAAATTTTATTTGTGTAGATGAATGTAGTTAATGACGGCTCCGCTCCAAATTTATATGTATAACTTAAATTATATAACTATTATTAATTAAATTTATAATTATTTTAAAGAATTGCTTCATTTTTATTTTCAATTTATGAAATATTTTAATTTGTGAATTATAACTCATGTTTAATCACTTATTAATGTATTAATTATGTTTTAAATAAATAAATAAATATATATATAATAGCTAAATACAAATAGAATTGTACATTAATTTCTTTGCTTTTTTTGCTTTTTTTTCTTTTTTTTGTTGAATTGCTTGATTTTATCATTATTATTCTTTTCTTTTGAAGTGTTTGACTTTTTTTTTTCTTAAATGAGAATAGATACGAAGATGTTAAAAAGAAAGTTGTAATTGTATATTGATACGAAGTTAAACACATATATTTTGATTCTAAAAAAACACATATTTTAAATTAAACTATAAATATTTATTTCTTATATAAACTTAGCTTATTTATTTCAAATGTTATGAAAATTTATTCTATAATTTTATCTTATCATCTTCAAATGAGATGTTATATAATATTATTTATTCTAAATAATAATTTGATACATTCAATGTATTTCTTAATTATATCTAACACATATAAATATTAGTTTTTGAATACAACAAATAGCAATAGTTCAATGTTATAATTAGTATCAAAGGGAGCATGGTGTCACGGTCTTGCTTGTCCAGTGCGTAATCACATGACCGCATAAACCTCTAGACCCATTTTTATCATGTTTTTCTAGTATATGATTTACTTTTCATATCATTGTAATTTCCTTTATGTTTTGGTGTCATATGACTCCTCGCCCATTTTGACGTTCAAGTCTGTCATATCAATTTTGTGTCATAATGTACTATAGAGGGGTATGACTCTTGAAATTCCCTCTTACTAAGCTATCATATGATGCATGCAAGCTAATTGTTGTGTCCCTTATTGCATCTTGTCATATACATTTTAAAGACAAAACGTATTTCAAAACGTTCTTTCTCTCTTTCGAAGACCTTTTCACGAGACCCGTGATAGAGGTTGTCCACGTTGTGCCACCCGCGCTGCGATTTTCGTTTGGTTAACTTTCTCATCGGGTCAGAGCAAGTGCCTCACGATCGCTATACAACGACAACGAAGTTGTATCATGATACATAGCTCAGCTGGCACTAATAATACATTAACATCCACTCGATTAGTGGTTCGAGCCTCTGTAGTGCCCTTTATGTACGGTTTGTTATCTCCCTTCCCAATTTGTACTTAAAAATAAGCTATAATTAGTGTATTTTTCTGGTAATCATCAAGTGACTTTAAGAGGCCAAAAAAAAAAAAAAGCAAAGTTGTGAGAAACATGGGCTAGACCTTTTTGGGTTGAACCTTTTATCTCACTCTCACTCTCACTCTCACTCTCTTTCCTTTAAGGTTATTTTTTTTTTCTTTTTCTAGCTTTTTTTAATATTTTCATAGCCCTTTTCCCATCTAAATCTCTTTTTAATTTCCATTCTCTCTTCTCCCTCGCTTCAATCATCACCTACCTCCCCTCTTTTTCCCATTTTGCCCCTTCAAAATCTCTCTCCGATTAGAAGCCAATAGCTAAATTCCTTTGAGGGTTTTCTGAAGAACAAGAAAAGAGAGAGAATAAACCCATCATAGAGAATCAAAGACATACCCATGTTTTGATGTTTTTGTTTTCTTTTTTGTCTTGTTTTTTTCAATTTGATGTTTTTGTAGGCTGAATTTAGTTGGATTCCAAACACACAGGATTTCACTCTAGCTCTTTCAAAAACTTGTAGCTTTTCTTGTGTAGTAATTAATAATCTCACCCTGTTTGCAAAGAAAAGGGTGATTTTAGTAGCTCTCAGTTTTCATGAACTGTGTTTTTTATTTTCCCTTTTGTTTTCTAAGATACACTTTCTTATTACATACAAGCTAACTGTACAATTAATATATAACCTGATAAATCTAATTTCTTGAGAGGTCACTAACCTCTCTTCTTCCACCTAATACGCACAAAGCAGCGAACTCGATCGACCCGGCCGCTGCCCTCTTCTGACTTCAGGTATCACCAACAGTTTCATCCACAATCTGAATGAGGAAGGTTGGCTTGTCGGACCATCCGCGACTGATCATACATTCATTAATACATCTTTGTCATACTAAACTGACCAGCTACCACCTTTCTGTGAGAAACTGAGGTGGTGGTGGTGGTTGCTGCACCAAGACTGCCATATTGGGCGGCCTTCGTCTGCAGAAAGTTAGCGTCGATTGATATTTGGTCCTGGAGTTCGACCTTCTTCGCTCCGGCGTGTGCCATGTAAAAGGGGTTCATATCGATGCTGATGGAAATATCTGTTCCTAATTTGGAAGCCATGCCACACTGGGAAGCTTGCTTGGATGCCCTCAAGGAAATATCCAGTTTGGTTTCTGCTGCAGATCTTTCCTGATTTCCTGCAATGGGTTTTTGGTAATTATATGCAGGAGGAAAAATGGCACCTCTGATCAACGTTCTTGGATCGTATGGTTCCTTCACTAGCCATCCGCTCTCATCTGCTATAACTGGCCCAACCACTCTTCCAGGCTTGGCTGCTAAATTCAACGAATCGGTAAATCCGATAATTGAATTGACAAACACATGAGATAAGAGAAGTTGCAATGAGTACCGAATGGGATCTTTTGCAGTGGCTGCAAGGTCCTTGTTGTATTTGTTAGCGGTCCTTCACTGTCTCTTCCATCTTGGAGGGGTACATTATTTAGTTGGTCCTTAGAATAGCCCGTGTTCGAGTGTACAACCGTTGACCTGGTTATATCAGACAAGCACATTTATCATAGCAAACTAAGAAAGCAACCATGTTGTGAGTAAAATAATTAACAAGAACAAGCATCTACCGTTGAATTGATAAGGATGATTAACTAATCCAAGCACCAGAGGAAGACATGCACGTATAAATGCTCAGTTTTGCACCTAAATTATTGCTTAAAATATATGTACACAAGCTCCGCAAATGAACTATTATGAATGAAAGTCTGTGCGGCAAACGTAGATGTCATTTCAAGACATAATAGAATACCGCAACAATAAGTTTCCAATGAGAAACCACGGTACAATTGGAATAAGACAATACACATTACTGGAAAAGGACAGTCAAATGAATTGTGCTGGCATGAGTATTTTTAGTTCAACGACAATTAGATTCAAACCCGTAACCTCTTTTGACTACTAGGTTATACATCATCTCACTAGAGCTATGCCCTTGTTGGCAGCTTATGGCATGGGTTTAGGACGGTAGTTGTAGAGTTCCATCACTCACCAGGCTGTGATGGTTTTCTTTCCTTCCGCGGTTCATTTTATGTTTACACGCACTAAAATGTACCGTATAAACTAGGTTATCTATTTAAATTATTTCTATTCTACCAGCATCAAATGTATTATATTATGTACATCAACTCTCAGTTTTTTCACTAATAAGGAGGTGTATACGTAGTTTTCTTGAGAAGAAATAATCAATCTTACCTTGGGAGAGATGCATGCTTCCTGTCAAGAGGAATTACCGGTGCACTTTTACCACCACTTTCCTCTAGATGTGCAAACTGCTTTCTGAATTGGTTGACAGCACTGGCATATATATGTGCAATAAATCAATCATTAGTGACCTGAATAATAGAAGTAATTTCGAATGGAAGGCCACCCTTCCCAATGGATAATAATAATGATGATGATTCAACCTTGGGTACAGAAAATTTGTCCTCTCAGTCCCATTCATGTAGTCTTTTAGTAGCTGAGGGTGATATTCTAGTATCTCACGGAAGATTAGCTCTTGAATGTCATCTTTTGTGACCCTCCGCCTCTCAAATTCAAATTCCATCTTTGAGATTGGCTGGCAGGAAGGTTCCCTCTCAATTTTTGACAACCCCTTGAAGTATGGATCAGCAAGTGCCTGCCAGAAAGACCGACCTAAGGTTTCGATTCCCCAATATTACTGTATAAAAACACTTTTCAAATAAGCATATTCATAAAGGCCCAACAAGGTCCTTGTTGTCTCACAAGTCTGGGCTTGGAACAAGCATGGATATGCCCAGGTATGTATCATGCAAAGTTCTGATTTCCGGTTATAAAAAAAAAGGCCCAGCAAGGTTATAAATCAAGCATTGGAATTTATGATAGCATTTACTAAAGAAGCAAACGATGATCAAAGTAGAGGAAGTAGAACAAAGTTTTATGGGAAAAATGCAAGACGGTTTCAAACAAAAATATATATATAGGAAAATGCAAGACCTCTTCAGCGGTTGGCCTATCTTTTGGATCGAAAGCAAGCAATTTTTCTAGTAGCCTCAGTGCGAAAGGATCTGCATTGGGAAACTTTTGAGCAAAAGCCACCGGCTGCTTTTTCCTCATAGTAGTTAAATATCTTCTAGCCTTGTCATTACGAACCTACATACAACAGTAGAACCAAGTTAGTACAGAACATTATTGCAAAACTATTTTTGTGAATTGATATAAATTAGAAAGGAAGAAAAATGTTTTGGATCTAAAGCAAAGAGCTTTTATGGTATAATGTTTGGAATTGATGAATTTGCCTACCCTGGAAATTGTATCTAATGAAGGCGTTCCAAGTAGATCCGTCATCAAATCCAGCTGGTGAACAACATTTTTACCAGGAAAAAGAGGCTTCCCCATTAATACTTCAGCAAATATGCAGCCAATACTCCAAATATCAATTGCAGGTGTATACTGTATACAAATAACAAAAAATAAGTTCTACAGAAGAAGAAACATCCAATTAACTCCAAAAGTAAAATGATAAAACCGCTGGAAAAAAATTAAGATAAAAACAGTCAGCCACGAAAAAAAATTGAACATATAACAAGAGAAGCATTGGATAGTGGTCTCACTTTTCACAAATCCTTTGCCATATCTCGTATTCTATATACAGACTAGTACCCAAAAGGGATAAAGCCGTTTTTTTAATCTGTCTAGTCCATACCTCAACTATTTTCACAAGACATAGCATCTGATCTAACAACATTTGAGTGTCAAGAAAATTCATAGAAAATTATTTCCTATATGTAGTTAACCATCATGGATTGAAGTCATAACGATCTTTGAGGCCCTCTTTGATCACTAGCTCAACCTATGATGAATTTATGTATAGGAAATGTGGATGGTTGATAAAGGCTTAACAAATGTTACTAATCCCATGGCTGTCTTTTTAAGAAATAAGCCAGATCACTGCAGATGACAGTGCAGAGTGTTTCAGCCCGCACTCTCTTGGTAGGTAGGCTTGGATGGACGTGTTTGTTTCATATCAAAGAAGGCTATGAAATGTTGATTTACACTATTATAGTAAGAGAGCATGTTACATACTTTCATATAAACTCTTTCATAGACCACCATGTTTAACTTCAATAGTAATAGAGCATGTTACACACTTTCATATAAACTTTTCCATAATCTAAACTCTTCCATAGAAATGACCATAAATAGAATTATTCAAGCAACACCAGCATATGCAAAATATTCACTTTCATGAGCATATGCAAAATAAGAACTAGGCAAGTGACAGTCACATCTAGTCAATTATTGAAACTCTACACCAAGCATACCTTTGAGTAAAATGAACCACATAGCTCTGGAGCTCGATACCATCTAGTAGCAACATAATCCTGTGTTTACATCAAATGAGTATTGAACAAACTAAATTAAATAAAAGTATGGAAAGTCTTGAGAAAAGGCATACCGTCCAGAAAACAGTTGTTGGTGTGTCACTGAACGCAACTCTTGCCAATCCAAAATCACAAATTTTAAGTTTACAGTTCGCATTTGCTAAAATATTCTTTGGTTTCAAATCTCGATGGAAGACATTTGCTGCAAAATGAAGATTTGAGACAGATGTGACCACCACAGTATCGCATGAAACTTTAAGACAATCCCAGTTCTCTATTGTCATGATATAAATGTCAATCATGGAAGAAAATGAAATAAAGAAAAACATTTGTATCCTAAATGTAGTAAGCCAACCCATTTCCAGTTGTACAATGATTTAAGAAAGTCAACACAAGCAGTAGAGTACCAAACAGATCAAAGCATGACAAGCACCTGAATGAATAAATTTTAAAGCGCGAAGAAGTTGGTAAAAGAAAAACTGATAGTGTTCCCGAGTCAGATCATCATTTGCTTTAATGACTTGGTGGAGATCTGATTCCATGAGCTCAAAAACAACATAGATGTCTTTGAAGTCCTTCCTTGAAGGGGGCAGCATAATGTGTTTAATTTCAACAATATCAGGATGGCGTAGAAGTCTAAGCAGCTTTATCTCACGAAGAATTCTAACTGCATCAGATATATGCTCAAAAATATTATGTATCTTCTTTATAGCAACCTTGTCTCCAGTGTGAGTGTCAATTGCAGAACACACCACACCATAGCTTCCTTTCCCAACAACTTCCAGAATTTTGTATCTACTGGCATCGCCATAATCAGAGAAAAACTCCACTTCGGTTGAACTCTGTTGCATAAACTAATTAGATAAGAATACTCAACCGTTTGAGGAAAAAAAGATATATACACTACAGCCAATGCCATGATGAATAGTGAATACATCGACAGAAAATAAGGGAAAAGCTCATTTTTTCTCTAACAAGACATGTCATGGTTAATTTTCATAAGAAACACAAAATGCAAGCCAGAATCCAGAATGCAGAACATACCAGTAAATGCATTCACTCGATATGACATTGATCAAACAAAGAAATTATAGATAGAAAAACTCCTCTTCAGATGGAGTAAGATATCAATCTTCAGAAAAACAAGGCTCAAAAGGAAATATAACAACTCAAAGGTGATGGGTATAAATGTATGGTGTCTACCTACCTACTTATGAATTAATTTCCTACAAGTTTCCTACCGGTGAGAATCAAGTAGTATTGCGCATAAGCTGACCGGACAGTCACAGATACAAAAACGAAAAAACAAAATCATTCCCAACTATAAAGGCTAGACAGAAAATATCTACGTAGTTAACTTTACAATTTCATATCTAAATTCAGAAAAATATCATGACTTAATCTCTATGTGATCTATTTCCAAGCTAACAGAAACGACAAAGATGAACAAAAAACTAACTAAAGTTGACCCAATTTTGCAAAAGAAACATGCTTATTGTTAGAAGAAACACAAAGGGGGTTTCATCAATCAGGTAGTAAAAGAGAGAATCACCTTTTTGGATTTATCTTGCTGCATTCTGAGCAAATGGGTGGGGAAATAAAAAATCCTCAAGAAATAACAGGTTCAAGAATTAAAAAGAAAACAGTGACTAAAAGCAAGCAGAAACAAAATCATTTTCAAAAAATCAGCCACATTGGTAGAGCTGTTGGCTCACAAGTACAGAATCCCATTTTTTTTTTCTTCCATCAAAACCTAAACCCCCAAAAGCAAATCGACCCACCTCTTCTATTTTTACACAAAACAACACCGATGGCGCCTACAAATCTACAGCTCCGGTAACAGTTGACATAAAATAGTCAATATACAGATCGATGAAAACTAAATGAAATTTTATTTTCAAAATTCTACCAGCTCGCGAACCGTAACAAATTTAAAAAAATTATTTAAAAGAATTAATGAACCTCAACCCCTTCAATCTCAATTTCTCTTTCGAGAAATAGAGCGGTGAAATAAATTGGAATCGACCGATGAAATAGAAGCTCCTAGATCTGCAGTGCACCGCACCGACAAAAATGGAGAATGAGAGAGAGAAAGAGAGGGAGAGAGAATCCAGAGGGGAAATGGGGATGATATAAGAGGCTGATTTTTTTTCCTTTTTCGTTTTGAATATTAAAAAAATTATTTCTATGCAAATATTTGTTTCCTTCATTTTATATTTATATTCGTGTATATTATTTTGTGTAGGTTTGTATGGAAAAAATGAGTGGAATGAGAAAATTTGAGTGATTTGGATGTATTGTTTAATTGAATAGATCTATGGGATAATTGGATTAGGTTGTTTAAATCACGAACGACTTCGGTTCGATTTTTCTTGATTTTGTGTCAAATGGGTAATTAAACAAACATACTTATTTTTTTTAATAATTGGGTATGAACTGTTACCCAATAAAAAGCAAAACCATTAGTCCGATTTTATTTAGTTTTGTTATGTTTTTTATTTTGATTTCAATAAAAATTTTGGTTTATTTTTCAAAAAAATTTTTGTCTCATTTACATTTTATTTTAAAGACTTTCATTCTACTAACAAAAAAAAAAAAAAAATCCATGGGTATCACAATATTTCCAATATTTATATTACATATTTCACATTTATATTGGTTTGTCCATCAAATTTAAATATTAACATTTTTTTTCTTATTATTTATATATTCGCTTCGGTTCGATTTTTTATTGGTTCTTTTATCATGAATCGAAACCAAACCGACATATTTTGGTTTTTTAAAATATCATTTAATATTGTTCTAAAAAAATCGAATCGATCCATTGCATCGGTTTGATTTTGATAGTTTTCGATTTTTTCTTTCACCCCTAATTTAAACCAGGATTTGTGCATGGAAGGATGCCACGATGGTTCAATGCTTGATTTTTTTTTTTTTTTTTAATGCATGCTCATTTCAAGGTTTTAGATGCGAAATCTAATTATGATGTTAATTTGTAGATACTTCTAGTGTCTCCATTCCTTAAATATTTTTTGATGTTCTTTTGGAACGATACTTCAATTTTTCGATTAAAAAGAATTAAGAAAGAAAGAAAGAAAATAAGTGTTTGTAGGAAAGTTGGTGTTTAGATAATGAATGTTTGAATAAATTATGGTTGGATAACATTGTTTGTATGATAGTTTGTAGGACAAAATGTTGTTTTGTTGATGATGTTGATTAGAGTTTGGAGTTTGAGAAGTTTCTTCCATCAATGCATGAACAAATATTTAGGTCAATTTTAACCCCCCACATTTTTTTTCTTCCAATTTTCTTCTTATTCATGCAACCCTATGAATGGAAGAATTAATGCTATGATTAACTATTTTATTAGAAATTGATACTAACAATGGTTAATGTATTTAAAAACTTGGGTTAATAATAATTAAATAATTAATTGGTCATTTATTACTGAAATTATAAGTTTGATTAGCATAGTGTTTGTATAATTAACCATTCCCGTGAGCGTTCATATTTTTTATATTTTTTCCTAAAAAATTATATAATTAAATTTATAATGTTACTCAATGTCATTCTTTTTATTATTTAATTCAATAAAAATTGTCAAAGTGGACATCGCTCAGTTGACACTAGTAAAATATTAGTATCTACTCGATAAGTAGTTTGCGTCACTGTAATTATAGTGTCTTTATGTACAGTTTGTTGTTATCTCTCTAATTTATAGATGTGACGTTACTATCATTTTACTCATTTTGATTGAAAGAAATTAAATTGAGACTAATAACGATATTTCAATATTTTTTAGGAAATTATGAACAAAAATGAAATCTTAAAAATGTATAAAATAAACGAAAATTAAATAAAATTAAAAGTAGACAAGTTTATTTTATGTCGGTAAATTTCTAATAGCGAAAGGCACGCATCATGCATGTAAAAGAGGGAGAAAATAAAAATGAAAGGAATGTGGGGGTATTTTTGGAAGATGTGTGTTTTCAAGGATGGAATAACTTTATCTTTTAGTCCATAAGTTTGTCAAATTTAAGTTTTTGAACCTTAACATACATTCTAATTTATATATTTCATCGTAAACTTTCAAATATCTAATTTTACTCTATATTTTATTAAATTTTTTTATAATTTGTCTATATAAAAAATTAAAATTAAAATCAAAATCAATTTGAAATTGATTTAATATTTCTAATATAATCAATTTTGCAGAACAAGAAGATAATTTTTTCAAAAATAAAATAAACTCTAAGAACGATATTAGGTTTTTTAAAGGTTCACACGTTAAAAAGAACAAGTTTCAAAATTTAGAAGCAAAGATTGAATTTTTGAAAGTTCATTAATTAAAATTAAACAAATCTTAATAATTAAAGTTGAACTTTTAAAAATTTAAAAACCAAAAACAAAACAAATGTCAAAATTCAAAAATCATCCAATATTCTATTTTGTTTTAAATGTTTGACATTAATTATGTAATTTTAATAAAACTAACACATTTACTAAATATGTTTATATTATCACTTTTTTGTATTAAAATTATGGTTATAAGCATCAATTTTTGGGTTTTATATTTTAAATATAGTGCTATTTTAAAAATATTTTATCCATGACATAATTTTAGGCGTTTTTGCACATATGTTGATTGAAAATTATATACGACACAAAATTTTTATTAATTGATATTTATCAGTGGTATCTATTAAATTTTTTGTGTGTTATTGATCGAAAACTATATATATATATATATATATATATATATATATATATATACTAATTTAAAAATATTTATTGAATTCTTTCAAATCTATGAAATTTGTATTTTTTACTAAATCATTATGTACTAATTTCTTCTAAACCATTGTCATTTATAGATTTATTATTATTATTATACATGAAAAGTCCCTAACTTTGTCTTAACTCTGCTCAAAACATTTTAAAAATATGTTTATATTTTTAGACAAATCTTAATATAAATATAATTAGGGGATTTGCACTGAATGACATTAATTAAGAAATGTTTATAATATAGGCAAAAATTAAAACAATTGTAACCATAATTTTCTGTTTTTATTAATTAATCTATCTTTCTTTTAATGACCATCCTGCAAATTTTCTCATTTATAGAATTGGTAGTTGATAGCTTATTTTAAGAAACTATTTATATAGGTGAAAATTAAAAGGAATTTTTCATGAATAGCAAAAAGAAATAAAAATAAATAAATATGTTGAGCAAAATTTTAAAAATATTTCGAAAAATGGGTAGTTCAGTAAAATGACCAAATGTTCTTGCCTTAATCAGTTTAAATTGATAGATTCAATCAGCTCAGTAACAATATTCAATTTGCTGAAAAGAGAAATAAAATTGAAAATTTTAAAAAATAAATGTAAATTTGCTACAAATTATTGTTAGAAATTGGTTTCGAACCTAGGCTCCCTCCAAGATCCACTAGTACAATAATTTCTAATTGGTTTCAACCAACTGCGTCCTCTCTTATTGACTATAGTTTCAGTATCCACTAGTACAATAATTAAATTTTTGTCCAAAAAAAACAATAATTAAAAAAAAAAGTTTACCAAAAAAAGTTTAACCAAAATGGTTTTACCCTATATGACTTTCTTTTCTAAAAAAAAAAACCGTCCTTTATTTTATCGCTACAAGTTTCATTTTCTTGGGTTTTATTCTGTAATTTTATGATGAACTTCTTTTTTCAATAAATATTAGGGGAGGGAGACAACGATGTTGAATTAGAATAACACAAAACAATAAAATCGATTTCAGGTGAAGTAATTTTATGTATTGTTACTACGGTGTATTTTATTCGATTTTATTTTCAGTATTATTGCACAATCATTGTCAAATTAGATGTCAAAGACGATGATCAGGCACAAAACGAAGTTGACGTCATAAACGTGATTTCCAGTAAAGATGACAATAGTTGTGCATTGTATCTGCCAGAAATTGTCAAAAGAGATGTATGATCACATGGCTAAGCCATATATGAAAGAAGAGATGAAGTTGGCTCTTTTCGAAATGGCTCCAACGAAGGTGCCAGGTTCGGATGGGTTGCCAGCTCTTTTTTATCAAAGATATTGGGATGTGGTTGGTAAGTCTGCTGTTGATTGTTGTCTCTCTATTCTTAATGGAAAGCCTTCTGCTCAATCTTTGAATCAAACTAATATTGCTCTCATCCTAAAGGTTAAATTGCCAAAATGTGTTCTGGATTATCGACCTATAAGTCTTTGTAATGTGTCGTACAAATTGGTGACTAAGGTCATAGCCAATAGAATGAAAAAGGTGTTATCTTCTTTGATATCTGAGTCACAATGTGCTTTTATCCCGGGACGACTCATTACTGACAATGTGTTGATTAGCTATGAATGTTATTAGTATATCCGAAATATGCGTTGGAGTTCCAATGGTTTGGCAGCAGTTAAGCTGTATATGAGTAAGGCATATGACCGTGTGGAGTGGTTATTTTTGAAAAAGGTTATGCTTACAATGGGTTTCCCTTTATCATGTATAAATGTTGTAATGGATTGCTTGTCAACGGTAAATTTCTCTGTTCTGATCAATGGGTGCCCAAAGGGTTCCTTTAGTCCCCAATAGGGGCTTCGTCAGAGAGATCCATTTTGTCCCCATATCTATTACTTTTGTGCACGGAATGCTTATCTAGTTTGATTGAAATTTCGCAATCATCTCATAAGCTAAGTGGTTGTCGCATCGCCCGTAATGGCCCAAACATCTCACACCTTTTGTTTGTCGATGAGAGCTTATTATTTTGCAAAGCTATGATAGAGGAATGTATGGAGATAAAGGCTATATTATCCAGTTATGAGTTGGCTTCAGGACAATGTGTGAATTTTGATAAGTAATCCAAATGTTTCACACACGCTCAGATCAAACAAGGAAGTGTTTACAGATAAGAGAATGCTCTAATATGAGGTATCTTGGTCTTCCTTCTTTCTATACGAAAAATAAGCGTAGTGACTAAGATTTTATGGCCAAAATTGGGGGTCGCCCCACTTTTATGTGGAAGGGTCTTCTATGAGGCCGTGGTAAAGTTATTGAGGTTGCAACTCTTTAATATCTTGTTGGTGTTTGTAGATAGTGTGAGCATCCATATCAAAACCAATTAGCAGTGAGAGAAGTAGCCCACATTATCTTATATATATGTTGAAGAATTCTCACCTTTCCAATGTGGGACAAATGGCCACAAGATGAGTATCTTCAACAATCTCCAACAGTTCACGTCATCACTCTAAGTATTGGCTTTTTTATCAAAGAAATTGTTACCATCTGCGCCAGGCTCCAAAATTTTCTTTTGAGTTCATACGAAGAAATGCAAACAAGATTGCCTATTAATTAACATCTTTTGCTACTCGATCAAAATCAAACAATAATTGGTCTGGTTGTATTCGTGATTGGTTATTTTGTTTTCAGTCTAAGGACTTATTAGCTTGTAGCCCTCGGGCATTTTCAATTTCTAATTAAATGACAAGCGTTATTTCAAAAAAAAATGTCTTGTCAAAAAAAAAAAAAAAACAATAATACCCCTCTATGACTTTCTTTTCTAAAATAAATTTTTTATTTCTCTCAAATAAATTGAGAGTCAAATAACGATTTCCAGGATCGAACTTGTGACACTATATTGAATTGGAATAGCACCAAACAATAAAACCGATTTCAGGTGAAGTAATTTTATGTATTGTTACTGCTTCCAGTAAAGATAACAAGAGTCGGTGATCGAATAATAATATGCAAAGTTGACATTAGTGATGCATGATTTAATGTGACTTTTGATATATAAATAAAGTAGATAGTGCTATAGCTAAAAAATCGAATTTACGTGAAAAAATTCCAAGATCGGAGAAAAAACTACAGACAAAAATTACTATATGAAAAATTGCTACAATCACACAAAATTATCTCTTCTCCAATGTTGGGTACACGATTTTTTTTTTTTTTTTTTTTTTTTTTTTTTTTATGTCTTTTAAATTTACTCGGCTCATTGTCCGCAGCAAAAAGGGAATATATATATATATAGTAAGTAAATAAATTGTAAAATAATATTTTTATTACTGAGGAGGTTGAAGAAGCATCCATGGATAGAAACCAGCTAGCGGCTACACCTAACATCAAACGTCGACGTTTTATCCAACTTGTTAATGAAGTTAACATATAATAATATATCAACGTTGGTAGCTAGTGCTATTCGTGGTATATTATATAAATTAATATATTTTGTACCTTTAAAGCTAATGGCGGTTGTTTAGATGATATGTTTTTCAAGATCTGTTATTTGTGGCATTAATTTATAATCTCTAATTTTTTGATGACTCTCGGTGGTTGATTTAGGGATTGACATGTTCACTTCAAATATAATGTGATTATCTAGTATAAAAAAAAAAAAAAAAAAAAACTACGTTAATTTTCTCTATTAGTTGTCCTAATGTATAATTGCAGTTATTTTTAGAAATGTTTTGTTGGATGTTTTATTTTTAAGGTTTGTTTAATTTATGATTTGAATATTCTAGAAAGTTCAGTTCTGAATTTATTTAGTGGCTTACATGGATTTTATTTTATATGTAATTTATTATTTGAATATTCTATTAGTGGAGTTGGTCTAAATGAAATGTATGATTGTTCAGATAAATTTGGCAAGAGCTCTTTTCTTATCTACTCTTGACACTGTTTGAGTTAGCTTGCAATTTATGCATGAATTATGAATTACATTTATTTTTATTATATTTGTCTTGAAATAAAGTTTGGTTGGAATTTTTTTTACAATTGAGAGTGCATTTTGTAGAACACTATATAAAATCATATTACGGTTTTTTATTCTTTGAAAAAGAGAGAGTTACATAACTATATCATTTGTGCCTCTTTGAAGTTTGACTTTGATATCGACTGTTTTGAATGTGGATCATCTCTCTGCAATTTGGATAGTGGATGTAGAGCTAGTTAACGAACCATTTTATATTGGCGTGTCGTTTCTTCTCTTCTCCATCTTTTTGTTGTTTGTTTGTTCATTTCATTTTGATATTCTGATTTTGTTTTGAAATTGAGAGAATATCAAGGAAGCGCAAAAGAAATGCCTATTAGTTGTCAAATTTTGAAAAAGTGGCGAGTCTATAAAAAAAAAAAAGAACATACTTAACCAAACTTGCGAAAAGATCGAATGCCCAATGGGGCTAGTCTCTAAAAAATAGAAACTACTTGACCAAAATTTCAAAAAAAGTGCTAAAAGGTGGCGAGTTTCTAAAAAAGAAAGCCAACTTAACCAAAAATTCGAAAAGAATGCTTAAAGGGTGAAACTGTAAAAGGCAATTAGCCGAAATTTTGAAAAGAATGCCTAAAGGGGTGAATCTCTAAAAAGAAAGTCTATTTAGCCACAATTTCGAAAAAGTGTTTAAAAGTGGTGTCACTCAACGAGGAGAATCTACTTGGCCAAAAATTTGAAAAGGGCTAAAAAGTAGCAAGACTAAAAAAGATAGCCTACTTAGTATGGAAATCCTAAGTCACTAGCCACATTTCAAAATTTAGCCACTTTGTTGTCTGAAAATGAAGAGTAAGAGTAAATGTCATAGGCAAAATATTCTTTGGAATACTCAGACAAAGCCACGACCCTCATAGAGGGTGGCCAAAGCTAATTCGACCCCCCAAGGGGTCGGTCATAGAGGCCGAGAAGGCCTTGACCCTATGCAGGTTGGCCATGGAGGCTAATTAGAACTTCATCTAGAAGTCGACCAAGTTCAAGTAACACATAGGTGTGTTGTGTTGTCAGGTAACAATGACTAAAAGTTACGTCGAGAAGGCTAAAACCCCTCAAGGGTCAACCATGAAGGCCAAGACCCTTA
Source organism: Cyclanthera cordifolia (assembly GCA_037832605.1). Lineage (NCBI taxonomy): Eukaryota > Viridiplantae > Streptophyta > Magnoliopsida > Cucurbitales > Cucurbitaceae > Cyclanthera > Cyclanthera cordifolia. The sequence continues at coordinate 7,524,275 of JBBMEG010000004.1, forward strand.
GAGATCGATCAAGACCAAAAATCGACCCTCAAAAGGTATTTTGAGAGGGCCAGGACCTCATAAGGGCCGACCATGGAGGTTAGGACTCTCTCCTATAAGTCAGCCAAGTCAAAGTAACAATTAGATCGTAGCGCTGTCAATGACCGAGGTAAGGTCAGGTCCCATCTAGGGTCAGCCGTACGTGAAGGTGAGGACCCGCAAGGATTAACCGAGACCAAAGCTGACCCCTAAAGATTCGATCAAGAGGGCCATGACCTCATGAGGGTTGGCCATGAAGGTTAGGATCTCTCCTAAGAGTCAATTAAGTTCAAGTAACATCTAGGATCATTACACCTCTAAGTTGTAACGTCCAAGAGTTACACCGAGAAGGTCAAACCCTCGAAAGGTTGATCGTGGAGGCCAAGACCCCCTATGGTTGATCAAGTTTAAGTAACATCCGAGATCGTTACACCTCCAAGTTGTAACGGTCAGGAGTTACGTCGGTACTTGTTCAAGGCTTAATGGTTGATGTTATAAACGATTTGCTATTAAGTCATCATTAAGTGGGATGTGGTGATTACAACTCCGTTATAAAATGGTCGTTAGAAGGTTACCATTTCAATCCAAACCATTCGAAACTACTTGACTATAAGCTATTCCTAAACTAAAAAACTTCCTCTGTACACTATCCAAGTAATTTACTAACTTAAATATTGGAGGCCATGTGACTCACAGCATATTGCTTAAAATTTGTCGTTTTTCATGGATCTCGTTCTTGCTAATACAAATCATTACCATTGATTATGGATGACAATTTTTCAACATCAATACACTTAATTTTCTCTTCTTCCTTCACTTCCTCTCTTCTCCTCTCATCCCCTAAAAATCCAAACACCCAAATGTAACAATAATTGCGTAATTTATTAATAGGCAGTTCAATTTTTTTGAGAACCAATAACATTCCAATCAAAAAGCACCAATACAATCTCCCTCCAAAATGGAGCCAATGTCAGGGGGGAGATTCACCCTTGAAAACAAGGGAAGAATCAATCCAACTATAGACGTCAAAGGAAACCTTCTTGGGAAGAAAATCTACCACAGAAGTACAAGCCCTATTACAAAGATTCACCTTAACCATGCCAAGAGAAGCAATATAATCCTTAATTAATTTCAATCACAATATTGTTGAATTCTGAAATATCCGAGGAGTCATCATTCACCGCATTGACCACATTTAAAGCTTCGGACTCCACGATAATAGGCGGCAAGAACTGAATATTAGACCTGCTCAAAGTCCGTAAGCTATTTGGCAAAGCAATTCCTTCAAGTATCTTAATAGAATAATTCTGAAAACATGATCTCCAACTCAACAATTGGGATGACCAGCCCAATCTCGAACCACCCAACCGATCCCACCTCTATCAGAGTTTACACACAGTGAAACATCTACATTTAATTTCCACATCCCTCTAGGCGGAGCTTTCCATTTGGGGATAACGCCTGAAACTGAA
>JBBMEG010000004.1:7552839-7587952 GCA_037832605.1 Cyclanthera cordifolia
AATCATAGAGACTAAACTCAAACTTTCATGAAACCATAGAGACTAAATTTATAATTTACTCAAAAATATATAACCTTTTGTTTCAAGAACCAATTTGAAGATTTTTTTTAAATAATTATGAACGAAAATAAAACAAAACTCAAAATAAACTAAAATTTGACTTTTGAGAAAATTAGAGAAGAAATCTTAAATTTCAAATATAATCATTAAACTAGAAAAAGTGAAGACCTGAATGAAACAAAACACAAAATATATCGACCAAAATCATATTTTACCAAAAAATAAAATCTTACTTTAAAAAAAATATAATAAACAAACTTGCTTTTGCTTTACATGAATACCTTAATTTAGTAACCACTTTTAAGGCATCTCTCCACTTTTACTAATCAATCAAACAAACCTTCCAATTCTTTTCATCATCATCTTGTAGAATTAGAAATTCACAAGTTCTCTTATTTTTTTACTTTTTCACTCATTACTCCTCCATTTCGCAACAGGTTCTATGCATCCTCGAATGCTAAGGTTTCATACCAATAAAGATGTTAAAGCTTTCACTACACCAGATACCAAACTTATATCGACCCTCAAAAGGCTATATTGAATATGGAACAAACCCTCAAAAGGCGATATCGATTATGGAAATGAACAATGCAAAACAAGCAGAGCATAGCAGTAAGCAGCAGCAACTGATGATTCCCTTTAGAAGAAAAAAGAAAAGAAAAAAAAGAAGAGTGGAGTTGGTCGCCAGACACAGAACAGCAATCAAAGAGATGCTCAAAAAAGAAGAGGAAATTACAATCATGATGTAAATTAAAGTCAATCTCCCTCTCTCCCTCTCCTCTTTTCCTTTCTCTCTCTTTCTCGTAAACCCTTTTGTCTTGTGTGAGAGAAAATGGTCCAACTGAGCCACTTCCCTTTACATCACACTCTTCATCATATTAGTATAGGAATAACCCAGAAATGAGCAAACAGCAGAAGCTACACACCACCATCAATTCCAATTTTTTCTCTACAAAAAAACAGCTTTTTTTTGTAGACATGAACATGAAGGTGCAATCATTTACTATGCTCATGCGTTTAGTCAGTTCTATCCATGGCTTGTCTCTCGTTTATGACTCTCCAAACTACCACCCGTCTGCTCGGTACCTGATATTTCTTTCATCGACTCCATCTCCAAGCTTATCGATCGGCTTTTACGGTTTCTTCTATCCTGCAAAGATGTATGTAAACATGAGCTTCCTATTCATATCTATGAACCATTAGTAATTGCCTCACTCCTAAAGTGAGTCATCTTCTGAACTATGACAAGTTTGGAAAGTAGTTTAAATACAACTGGGGACGATATAGTAACATGACAACACATACATGTAAATTCGAATGACTCGGAACCCGTATTTTAAGTGTTTTGACTAGTAATTAAGAAAGTTAGATGAGTAAAGCCAATCAACTATGTCAAAGAACTATAATGTGTTGGTCGAGTAAACTAAGAAAGTACGGAATCGATTCATGGTACTACCTACTTGGGAATTAATTTCTTACAAATTTTCTTGATAACCAAAAGTTGTAGGGTAACGGGTGTCACATGAGAATAGTCGATGTGTGCACAAGGCGACCCAAACACTTAGAATATCAGAAAAAAAAACACTTAATAATGCCAAAGCAGGACCACTTTAAAGATATGCTATATGCATCTAGATAGTTCCCAACACAAGAGTCCAACAAATTGGTCACGGTCGACTTAAAGGCACTTGCACAAAAATTTAATAGCCATTGTCCTACAATATTCGGTGTGTTAAAAAGCTGAAAAATTCTCAAATGGTGAAACCAGAAAAACTTGAACCAATGTTGGACAATGCAACAGGCAAGATTAATTGCGTTTTATAAATTTGACTGAGAAATGTGGCTAGGGGGTGTTTGGATTTGGGGGTTGGTGAAAGGAGAGGAGAGGAAAAGAAGGAAAAAGAGGAAATAGAGTGATTTAGAGATATGAAGTATTTGTTTGGGAATTGGTGTTTTAGAAAGGAGAGGTGAAAAACCTTTTTTTTTATTGTATTTAGAAGTGAAGATATTTATTTTAGATGAAACTTGATATAAAATTATATTTGAGATTTGATGAGATGTTGGAGAGGAGTTGAGGAGGAGTTGAGGAGAGGTTGAGGAGTTGAAGAGATGTTGTAATGTACTAAAAACAAACAAGGGTTCAACTCCTCCAAACACCTCTAAATTTGAAGCATGTTCTTTGTAAAAAAAAAATCACCTTTATAGATTCAACCAACTAATATCAGTGAAATGCTTGAAATTAAGACAGCTAAGAATGAAGAATAATCAACGATGCAATCACGGAATAAGATATTGGATTTCGGTACCTCGTGCAGTGGAAATTCATCGGCTTCGAGCATCCTTACAACTTGACTCATCTTGGGTCTCTTGATTGAGTCAGGATCAATACATCTAAGAGCAACAAGAAGGGCACGTTTCAAAGCACGAGTAGTAGGCTTAACCTCAAGGTTCAAGTCTACAACTTCTTCTGCTTTCCTTGTTGCTACCATCATCTTTAGCCACTCAACAAGATTAACCTGACAAACATTCAAATATGTAACATAAATTCCAGCAAAAATGAACAAAGTTTGCACATTAAAACGAACGTGCGTAACTGTTGAATCATATTAAATAACCAATCAACCCAAGTTTAAACTGATGGATCGAAATAAATTTAAGCATATCAACCAACAATAACAATCGAGTCATGATAAAACTATGGTAAGAACATAATCTAGAGATAGATACCTCATTAGAAGGACGGGCATAATCCACAGGATCCCTCCCTGTAATTGCTTCTAGAAGGAGAACACCGAAGCTATAGATGTCACTCTTTTCGTTCAACAAGCCTGTATTCGCATATTCTGGTGCCACATACCTGAAATTATAAAAAGATAAGTTTCTATTCGGGCTCTTTATATGACATGAGATGGTACACTCCAAATAAACTGAACTCCAATCGTACCCGAATGTTCCCATAACTCTAGTTGTGATGTGACTCTCCCCAGAGCCCAAGAGTTTGGCCAATCCGAAATCAGAAACTTTGGAATTGAACTCATGATCTATCAAAATGTTGCTTGATTTTATATCCCTGTGAACAACTTTTGGCTCAATTGCTTCATGTAAATAAGCTAGCCTGCACAAAGTTGAAACAATGGCATTCTGTTGATTAAGCCTTTGAGGTAATAGTAGGCAAAATTCCATTTGTCTTAAGTATATTTGAAGAACTATTCTAGCAATAGAAGCGCTGTATTTTGGAAACTTACGCCTTAGCAGTTCCAAGAAGCACCTTCATGCGAGCCTCCCAAGTAAACATGCCATGTTGGCACATGGCTCCGTGTAGCCACTGTTCTAGATTGCCATTGTTCACATATTCATATACTAGCATCCTACATGAAGAAAGAAGGTTGAAGCAATTTAGATCAATAACCAAATTTCAGAAACACACAGACAAAATAGAACATAAAATGCAGTCATGAAAGGGTGCATATACATCTAAACAATCCTAAAAAGATTTCCCGAGGGAGACAAGAATAGTCTATGAGATGTTTGTTTTGGCCTCACCTATGAACTCCTTCTATGCAATATCCCAGAAGCCGGACGAGATTCTTATGGCGAACATGGCCAATAGCCTCCACTTCAACTCTAAATTCTTTCTCTGCCTGGCCCCTAAAAGCATTTCAAATCATAAAACAAGATTTCCAAGAGAACTATATGAGAAAAGAACAACATGATTCATTGAACAGTAAATCCTTACAGATTATTGAGAAGTTTTTTCACTGCAACATCGGTGCCATTGATGAGTCGTCCCTTATAAACAACCCCATATCCCCCCTCTCCAAGAATATTTACAGACGAAAAACGATTAGTTGCAAGCTCTAAATCCCTGAGAGTGAACCAGTGACCCCACCCGAGATGTGAAACTTCCGGCAAGCCAACGAGAGGAGATGGTGGCACAATACCTCCATATCCTCCATATGATCTCGAAGCCTGCTTTCGAGCATTCCCAGAGCTTCCTTCTTCCCCTGAATGTGAATTGCCAGCTTTTTCGTGTTGAAAAGTGGAGCTGCCTTGGCTATAGTTATCAGGTTCACTTGATTTTGTCACAGTAACAACTTCGGAATTTTCATCATTCCTTTTGACATCAACCGAAAGAAGTCTATTTTCAGGGTGATCATTGGGAATTTGAACCCCAACATGATCTATCCTGATATCTTTTGAAAAATTAGGTATTTGGGATATAGGGAATTTGTCCATGGATCTTTTAGATTTCTTATGGAACAAGATCCACATAGATAATACACCAAGAATCAAAACTATAAATGCACCAATGCAAATGCAGATCAAAACCCACAACGACAAGCCCCAAAATGAAGTTTTCTTGGATAAATGATCATTCAATGGACTTCCAGACGCCATATCTGATCCACTGAACACTACCAAGCCAAAGGAACTTCAAGTTCAAGTTCTTAACAAATTTCAACACAAACCCATCTTGAAATTCAGCTATGAGATAAGGAGATAAGGGTGAAGGACCTGACAATAGAGAATCAAGAAAAAATCAGTATTTTTTTTTCATTGACAAGAATGGAAGGGGAAAAGTTGGGAAATTCTATGAACAAGAACTGAAACTGAAGCAACAAAAATCCATTACATCCCTAGTCTCATTGAGATCATTACAAGCAGCATTATTATAAATCCTTCCATTACACCAAGCAGAAATCAATCTGAATTTATTATCCTTGAAAACAATTTTCATGACATCAATTCCAGTCCGCTTCACAATATAAAATAAAACTGAGCTCAAAATGAAACAACAAAGAAATTTTTTCCAACCGGGATAGACTCAAACAAAGTTAAACCATAGCAAAAGTCTTAAAAAACAAAACCCCAAGTTAACATTACACAAATCTAATTGCTCAAACAACTAATCAAGAAGCTAACGCAACAAACACCAAAAATACACACAAACCAACAATTTGTCGATCCAAAACAAGAGACAGAGCAATGCAATTCGTGTAATGGAAAGGGATTACAAGAACAAAAGAGATTACATACCTCATGTAGAAATCGAAGATAGACCCAGATTTGGCCCTTTCAACAGGAACCCAGAAAGGGAAATAAAGCGAATCGTGGTTAGCAAATGGATACCCAAAAGGCATGGGGAGGATAAGCCAAAATGCTGTCTGAAATTAACAGAAACCCAACAAATGAAGATCAAATAGTAGAGAAAAAGGAGTAATTAAGAAGTAGGGATAGTGGGGGCAAATAGAAGAAGGGAAGAAACAAAAATGAAATCCTTAGAGAGGAAGAGGAGAAGAAGGGAGAGTAAATTGGAGAGGATTTAAAGGAAAAGAGAAAGGGTGGATGAAAATGGTTGGTGGGTATTGCAAGTACAAAGGGGGGGGGCCTCTGTGCAGCTGGAAAGGAAGCTTGGTTTGCAATAGAGGAAACCATACACAGTAAAGGAAACGCAAAAAAGAAGCGAACAAGAACAGGACAATCATAAATGCGAGCAACCCACAAGATGAAGAAGATGAACAAAGTAAAGTTGGGAATCAATTGGGAGCGAAAGAGTCAAAAACTATAATCAAACCCACCAATATCGAACTTTCCAAATTACATTCAATCCCAAGCCCCCAACAAACGAGCTTTTGAGCACAGTTATTAATTTCAAATATTCAAAAAAAAAAAAATTGAGTACAAATTCGCGAGGAGAACTACAAAAAATAATTAGATTGTACAAATGAGATCAAGTTGTTGTATTACACCAAACAATAAAAGAAACAGAGCTCTTCCAAGATAAACTTTCATTCTAAATAATTATTATAAATATTCTTAAAAATTTTAATACTAAATAGTTTTAAAACTACCTCAAAACAAACTTAAAGTAAATATTTCTTTTGAATATTAATTTTAAATACTATTAAAATTTATATTAAATTTATTTTTTTTTAATTGCAAAAACTCAAAATCGTTGGCTTTTTTAGTTGAGTTTTGATCTTTAAGCAAATGAGTAGCCATTTAACACCGTTGAGATAAGGGCATTGAAATGATCTTGGTCGTTAATGGCATTAATTGGACAACTGGCCTGTAATCATTTGCAGCAAAAGGAAAAGCCATAACCAAAAAAACGGTGAAAGTAGAAGATCAAAAGAAACCAATAGGTGTGTGTAGGCGTGATATTAGATACTTCCACATTCCTATCAAAATCATAAGTCTCCTCATTTTTCAATATAAGTGTACATGTTCTCTCAGTTGAATTAAGTAAGAAAAAAAAAATTTATTCAAAATTTCAAGTTGGTCTACCATAAAAATTAATTAAATAGAAGAAATAAAGTTGTAATTTGAGAAGAAATAAACTGAGAACCTACATTTATTTAATTTTTTTCTTAAACAATATATAATCAAAATTACAATCAACCAAAATAAAAGACCATGTACACTAAAATAAACTAAATACTAATTTTTTAATCATAATAAATAAATAAAATAATAATTATGATTAACATCCTTAATTCTCATTTGGAATGACCTTTATGCCAAGGAGGTCGTTTGATGGGGGCATTCATCTTCAACGTCTTAGTAAGTAACGTCGATTTGACGTGATGGATTTTCCATTGCTTTTGTGCAACTAAAGAAAGGATAAATCTCACTGTTTTCATTCGGGCTACATGAAAAAACATTTCTTCAAAATCTTAGTCTTCTCTTTGCTTAAATTTTTTCGCCACCAACCTTTATTTGTAAATGTTACCTTTCACTTTCACTTTAATCTTATCGGTAAGTTGTCATGTGTTATTTTTCTCAATGGTCATATTCGTTCGTAGTCTTTTGTCATTTGCGATTTCAAATGGCATCTTCAAGTCGAACAGGTTCCAAATCTGCAAGAAACACCAAGTGAACTAATTCTCCATCATCATTAATCTCATCATCAAGATCAATCTCGTAATTTTGAAGATGTGTAGGTTGTCGCTGCTCTTTTTTGTCGTTCCATAATAGTAACAATTGAGGTTGCAACTGGTTGAATGGCAGGTGTTTGAATAGTGACTTTATCTTTTATATATGTATCCTCATTCAAAATGTAAATATAACGTTGTTTTGAAACATTGTCAACTATTGTATTCCATTGTCATACCTTGTAACAACCCGAAAATTAATAGTATTTAAAATTGGACTCTGGTAGGATTAAATGGTTTCAAGGTCCTTTATGTCCTAGATTATTATATGAGAATTTATTAAAAGATTTGGATGTGAACTAATTGGATGAGCATCCTAAATTCAAATGTTTTTATTTGGAAAATTGGTGAATTAAAATGAAATTATGATTTAGTTGGATTTTAATTGTGTTGTTGGAATGAAAGATTTATTAAAAACAACCTTCAAGAGGGATTAACAAGTCCAATGGGTCAAGCCCAAGGCTCAAGCCCAATAGCTCATCAAGGCCCAAGCCCAGGGTCTATGAAAACTCTATAAATATGGAAGATTTCCTTCATTTTCAAGATCCATAAATTTGAAACTACATAGAGAATTCACAAAGACAAGTCTCTTCAAATTTCTAAGAATCACACAAGCTTTTGAGGTTAAAGACACATCGAAGGTGAAACGATTTCATAAACAAGTGACACCAACACGAAGAACACACATCGTGTTCATCACAAGCAGATCATCAAAGAAGATCAACAAGTCAACGACTAATCCCATAATCAATAAGTCAAAGATCGATCATCCAAATTAGATCAACAAGTCAACAACCGATCCCTTGATCAACAAGTCAAAGACCGATCCCACGATCAAAAGTTCAAAGATGGATCATCTAAGCAGATCACCAAGTCAGAGACCGATCCAAAGATCAACAAGTGAATGACGAATCATAAAGAAGATCAAGAAGCCAAAGGCCGATCGAACACCAACTAATTCATTCTCAAGAAAAAGCCCTTAAGAAAATTCTTCATTCGAGAACAAGCTGTGAAGCCCTTGAAAATATTTGTATAGGAGAGAGAAAGAATCAGAGGAATATATTAGAGATTATACCCCACATTCGCACATATTAAAATCAATATAAATATACATTTCAAATTTACATGTGCCTCACATTTATATTAATTGCTGAAATTTCGTGTGAACAAATTGATCACTATCCCTTTTAATCACAAGATATCTTTTGTTTGATTGAATGCTCTCTGCGAAGTGCACCATCGCGCTGTAATTTTTTTTTTTAACTAAATTAAGAAAAAGTCGTTAACATCGCTGTGAAGGAGCACACTAACAAGTTTACAATTATGTGTGATATGTATGTCGATGCACTGCCTTTGCAACTGAGGGGAATACCTGCAGATCACATCTCAAAGCTACCTTGGCAACTAAAGGGAATACCTACAGGTCACATCCCAAAGCTGATGCTACATCACTACAAAGGAGCACACTAACTAATCTTTCAATGATGTGTGATATGTGAGTCGATGCACTACCTTCGCAACTAAAAGGAATGCCTACAGGTCACATCCCAAAGCTGATGTTACTTCATTGTAAAATAGAAACATCCATGCAAAGGAGCACACCAACAAGTTTTACAATGATGTGTGATATGTGGGTCGACCAAAGGGTGGCTATAACTCCCAAGGGGTCGGCCACGCCCATGCCGACCCCCCCCAGGGTCGGCCAAGTCCATCCAAACCCTTCGAGGGTCGGCCAAAAGGTGGCCACAAACCCTAGTGGGTCGCTTAGCCCATGTCGATTCCCGAGGGTCAGCCAAGCCCATGCCGATCCCCGGGGGCTGGCCAAGTCCATTCGACCCCTCGGGGGTCTGCTAAACTACCCTGACCCCTCCCGGGAGTCGATCAAAATAGGTTAGGACCCCCCGAGGTTTGCCAAAGTCAGTCAAGTCTCCCTGGGATCGGCCAAGGAAGGCCTCAACCCGCTAGGGGCTGGCCCTTGCAGCCTTGACCTTCTCGGGGTCGGCCAAAGAAGGGGAACGCCCCTTAAGGGAAAGTTGTGGAGGTTAGGACTCCCCTAGGAGTCGACCGAGTCCAAGTGACGATTGGATCCGCTGATAACGGCAGAAGTTATGCTGAAGAGAACACCTCCTTAAGGGGGGCAAGCCATGAAAAAGGTCATTAGTGACCGAATCCAAAATCAATCCCTAAAGGGACGGCCGAAGGCGAACAACCCCTAAGGTGGGAAAGTCGTGGAGGTCAGGGCTCGCCTAAGAGCTGGCCGAGTCCAAATGACAAATGGATCCGCTGATAACGGCCAAAAGTTACACTGAAGGTGAACACCTCTTTAAGGGGGCAAGCCGTGGAGGTCATTAGTGATCGAGTTCAAAACCAATCCCTGCGGGGACGACTGAAGGCGAACACCCCTTAAGGGGAAAGGTCGTGGAGGTCAGGGCTCCCTTAAGAGCCAGCCGAGACCAAGTGACAACTAAATCTCCTGATAACGGCCAGGAGTTACACCGAAGGTGAAGACCTCTCTAAAGGGGAAAGCCGGGGGAAAGCCATGGAGGTTAGGACTGCCATAGAGGTTAGGACTCCCTTGGGAGTCGACCGAGTCTAAGTAACATCATAGGTTGCACCCTCAAGGGTAATGTTCTAGAGTTAGCTCACACCCTTAAGGGGTTGGTCGTGGAGGTGAGGACCTACAAAGGTTGACCGAGTCCAAGTAACCCCCAGACAAGATTAGAGGTTATGCCGGTATTCATTCCCGACTTAATGGGTGACGTTACAAACGGGTTACCATTAAGCTCCGATTAAGTGAGCTGCAGTGATTACAAGTCCAACTCTCTCTAAACTCTCCTAAACAAATTGTATAGGAGCACACCAACTACCATAAAATGTCAGTCATCCTCCATTTGAATGGAAGCTGGGTTAAGCTGAAATACGCTCATAATCCTTGTAAGTTAATCCTAAGCTCTTAAGCTCTCTCTAAACTCTCATAAACAAATTGTAGAAGAAACATAGTTAGATAAAAAAAAAAAAAAAAGTTTCTTAGAAAAATGACATTTGAAAAGGTTGTTTATGAATACTCCAATATCAAAGTTTAAAGGAAAAAAAGTCAAAAAAAAAATCTTAAGTAGAATATGATGGTGAAAAATGAGGTTTCAAATGACCGTAGATAACAGCTGAAGATGATAATAGGTTTGGAATGAGTTTGAGTAAATGTAGTATTTATAAGAATTCTTGAGATAAAATCAAAATAGGTAATTTAGATATCCCTTAAATTTTTATCTATCTATATATATATATAATAATAATAATAATAATAATAAATATTATAGTAATTTGGATTTCAAACGTACTAAATCTATCTTATTTTAATATTTTAATCAAAAATATATATATGTATTAACAAAACACTTCGTAACAGACGATGGAGTTTAAAAATAAAATTAAACATTTTTTTTTATCTCAGACGTATTTTATAAAACCAAAACCAATAAAAGTTTATATATAATAAAAAAATGCAAATCAAAATTTGATTATTCCAACTAATACAGTCGAGACATTGACCCAGTTTCAAGCTTAAATAGATTTTCCTTGGACTTTTATTTAAGATTTTATTTAATTTATTTTTTTAATTATTAAAAAAAAAAACTAAAAGTTAAAAAAAATAAAATAAACTAACAAATACGTAATACAAAGTTCAGTGAGAGGTTAAAAAACAAACTAACGTGAGTTTATATGTAATATTTTGAAAATCAACGCTTATTTTATGTCATTTTTTTGTTGGGTTTTACTCATTGATTATTTGTACAATAAAAAAAAAACATTTCACGTTTTTCTTGAATGTGACGTATGTTTTGATTACACAAATAGAAATAGTAAAGTTCCAACCAAATTCAAAGAGGGAGTACAAGTCCAAATTTGAATACTTGATCCATCAATGAATTCTCTAAGTTCAAGATTTTGTGAATTTCTTGTTCATTCAAGTAGAATCAAATTTGTTGATGTCGAAAAATGGTCAACGAATATCCACAGTACAATTTGTATTCCCAAGGACGAAAAGCCTGCAAAAAAGAACAATTTTAGGACACACTAGTATTGTGTGAGCCACAGGGTCTCTGATGTCTAAGCCAGTATGAGTTTAGGAGAGTAATTTAGAGGTAGCTTTTAGAACTTAGAACGGCTTACAAGAGTACTTAGCGTAGTTTAGCTTAGATTAGCTTGGTCTAGAGTGGAGAATGATCTAACTTCTTATAGCAGTCGGTTTCGTAACTGTTGCAGCTCACTTATGGGCGGCTTAATGGTCAGCCGTTAGAAATGTCTGTCATTAAGCCGGAAATGAATACCGGCGTAACTCCTAACCCTTACCCTTTTGAGGTGTAATGGCTTTGACTCGAGAGTTACTTGGACTCTGCCAACCTTTGCAGGTTCTCACCTCCACGGTCGTCCCCTTAGAGGTGCGACCTTCTCGATGTAACCTTAGAACGTTACGAGGTGCAATGTCTCCGAGCGCTACTTGGATTTGGTCGACTCGTCCACAAAGAGAGTCCTAACCTCCACGACTAACCCACTCGGGCTAGTCCACTCGATTGATCTCCTTAGAAGTCATCTTTCGTCTCGGTCAATCCTTACGGGTCCTCACCTCCACGGCTCGCCCCAAAAGGGGGGAGGGGTACTGGCCTTCTCGACGTAACTCTTGGCCGTTATCAGCGGATCTAGTCGTTACTTTGGACTCGGATGACTCTTCGGGGAGAGTCCTAACCTCCACGGCTCATCCTTCGAGGATCTAGACCTACTTTGGCCGGCCTCAAAAGAGTCGGATTGGCCTTGGCCAACCCTCAATGAGGGTTCACGCCGCTAGGGCAAATCCCCTATGGGTCATGGCCTCCATTAGCCAACCTCCTAGGTGTTGTGGCCTCCATTTGGCCGACCCTCTTGACTTGGATGACCCTCTAGGGGTTGTGGCCTCCATTTGACCGACTCACATGGACTTAGTCGACCCCTTGGGGGTTGTAGCCGAATTTTGGGATTATTTAGGCTCTTTTTTACAAAGACTTGCTCGTTTGAGTACTTTTTCTCGGGAGTTACTTGGACTCGTCCAACCTTTGCAGGTCCTCACCTCCACGGTCGGTCGCTTAGGAGTGCGGCCTTCTCGATGTAACCTTAGGACATTACGAGGTGCAACGTCTCCAAGCGTTACTTGGACTTAATCAACTCGCCCACAGGAGAGTCCTAACCTCCACGACCAACCCACTCGGGCAGGTTCACTCAACCGATCTCTTTAGAGGTTAGCTTTGGTCTCGGTCGTCCCTTACGGATCCTCACCTCCATGGTTCGCCCCTAAAGGGGGGTCCTGGCCTTCTCGGCGTAACTCTTAGTCGTTACAGCGGATCCAGTTGTTACTTTGGACTCGATCAACACTTGGTGGAGAGTCCTAACCTCCACGGCCCATCTTCGGGGGATCTTGACCTACTTTGGCCGGCCTCAAAAGAGTCGAATTGGCCTTTGTCGACCATCAACCGTTCACACCACCACGACCGACCCCCTAGGGGTTGTGGCCTCCATTGGTCAACCTCCGGAGGGTCAGCATTGGTTTTTTTTTTAATTTGCACTGATGAACTAATGTACTGAACTGATGAACTTATGTACTTTTTAAATTGATTTAATTCAATATGCATGTGTTTAGTATCTTTCATTCTGCCAAACTTATGAAATTATGTTTGCATTATACTTTACTTTTTTTTCTTACAATGTTAAGTGATTTAATTCGATCAATTAAGTGATTGAAGTTGATCAATTAAGTGATTGAAGTTGATAAGGTAAGTGATTGAAGTTGATAAGGTAAGTGATTGAAGTTGATCAATTAAGTGATTGAAGTTGATAAGGTAAGTGATTGAAGTCAATCAATAAACTGATTGAAGTCAATCAGTACACTGATTGAAGTCATCAGTTAAATGATTGAAGTCATCAGTTAAGTGATTGAAGTCCATCAGTTAAGTGATTGAAGTCTATTAGTTAAGTGATTGAAATCGAGCAGTTAAGTGATTGAAAGTTGATCAATACACTGATTGAAGTCAATTCGTACACTAATTGAAGTCTATCAGTTAAGTGATTGAAGCTGATCAGTACACTAATCAAAGTCAATCTGTACATTGATTGAAGTCTATCGGTTAAGTGATTGCAGTCGATCAATTAAGTGATTAAAGTTGATCAATTAAGTGATTGAAGTAGATCAGTACATTGGTTGAAGTCTATCAGTTAAGTGATAAAGCTTGTTATTGATTGAAATTATAAATAGTTATGATTTCAATAGAGTTTATGAATAGAGCTTAATATTTCAAACAATATGATTGAATATTCTTTATTCATTGAAAAGCTAAAAGAAAGGGAATCATCAATATGAATCACTTGTCATTTGCAGAAAGAAAGTTCAAGAAAATTATTTACATTTGGACAATTATTCATTTGGAGAAAGAAAGTCAAAAAATTATTATAACCTTGGACCAAATTTACAAGTCCTAATATTATGACCAACTCGATGACAATGGCTACATCTTGTGTAACTTCTTGATTCACCAATAGATGGTATCCTTTGTTTACGAGGCCTTTCAGCTTGGCGTTTCATAATGGGAGGTAAAGTATTTCCATCAACAACAATAGAACTCCAACTAGAGTGATTCCCAACTGGACGAACCAAACCTTTATAAGTAACAGCCAAATTCTTAGAGTAATAAAATTCGAACACAAAAGTATAAGGATTCAAATCAAGTGCACGTATGGTAGCAAGAGCATGAGGACATGGAATTTCTTCAAGATCCCAAACACGACATGTACAGGATTGAGTGTCCAAGTTGACCAAATATTGATTAACCTCATCAATCACTTATGTTCTGAATTGCTGATAAAATCAACCTAAACAAAAACACTACTTAAATATTGATAGGAAAGCACAATTACAAAGTGATGGAAAATTATAACAAAAGTGAACCTTACTTTGAAAGTTCTAGATGCATCATCTGCTTTTCGTAAAACCTTTCAGCTCTAGCAGATAAAATTGAAATCATAGACATGGCAAGTTTTTTTCGCTCATAAAACCATAATTGCAACTTGTCTATAGTAGACTCTATAAGCATTGTCACTGAATAATCTCTAGGCTCTTTACGAAGTGAATATTCTTTTTGCATTATTTGAAGTCATCATTCTATATCTTCTTTTCCTAGAATATGCTCGAGCCCCCTATTCATAACCAATATTGAACAAATAACATCAAATAGTAGGATGTATAGACTCCAACAATATCATATTAGATTCAAAATCCTATAGTGTATAAGCCTTTACACACTTTTTGAAAATCTTATCTATCACATTTCCTTTAAATTATACTTTATATTCATCAACAAATGTTGGATACAAATACAATACTCCACATCATGATACACATTCAAAAAGTGTTTTGGTATACTCATATGTCTATCTCACATGAAAATCAAATTTTGGGATGTCCAAAACACTTCTTAATATTCTCAAAAAACCAAAGCCATGAAGCATCATTCTTCGAGTCTACGATACTAAAACCAAGTGAAATTTTTTTATTATATCTATGGTTGATGCAGTTAACAAAGTCCCTCCAAATTTTTCCTTAAAAAAAGTCTCATCAATATAAATATTAGGCCTACAAAACTCCCAACCTTGAATAGATGTACTCATGGCCATAAAACATTATTTGAAATGACCCTGATCATTAGTTTCAAAAGCTGTGTATGTTCCTGCAAAAATGAAAATTTTGATTTCAACCATCACATAAATAATAATAGATATCATTGAAACAATAATGATAGATAAGTTCAATTATTAATCTGACCTGGATTCATTTCATATAACTTCTTAAGAAACTTCTGAATCAAGACATAGGATTCAGTTTCATCACCTTTCAACAACTTAATGGTGTATTCTTTTGCTCTATATGCTTTGGAATAACTCACATTAACACTAAGCTTTGAACGCACTTTGAACTTAATTTCTTTTGGAATCAAACTTGTAAAAGAACTCAATCGAAGTTCTTCTTTTAAAGAATCCCCAATTAAACTGATGATACTTGTCTATGAGAAGTTTAAATACTATTCAAAGAACAATTATGAATGAAACTATTATTCCTAAGAATCCATAAATTGTTATTCTTGAAACGAGATGCCTTGACATTCCAAATACACTCATTTTTACAACATTGGAACTCAACTGCACAATTGCTCGATCTAGGAGTCTTAAAATGAAAATTATTTTTCACATCCATATATTTGAAACAACTACAAAGCACATCTTTGCTGAAAATACATCTTTTACATTAAAGATTCAATCAAAACGAATATCTTTAATCACATCAAAACTAGTATCATCATCATCTATTATTAAGGAAGACGCCAATAAATTTGAATTGCTAATAACACTACTAGATGTCTCATCTAAACAAACATCCTTAAAATGAGCAACTAAAGGATGTCTTGTACTATTATCCTTAACTAAAGTTAGAAACCAATCTACATCCTTATCTTCCAAAATTTGAACAGTGTGGGTAGTTTGACCATAATCCAAAAAGACCGATAACAATAGAGAAGGAGACCTATCTGCATCAATCTTTAACTCTTTAAGAATCAATTGCACAAAATCCTCAAAAGGCATTACATCATCAACAAAAAATCAACTTGTTTTGTATTCTACCTAAGAATCGTTCTCATTCCATTACTCATAATGAAAGATAACTATAGGAAGCTTAACCATATTGACAAATTTGAAAAGAAAAAAAAAAGATATCAAAATGATTGAAGCTTGACATACAAAATGATAGAAGTAGATAAACGTAATGATTGAAGTTCGACATACAAAATGATAGAAGTCAAAGACCGATCATCCAATTAGATCAACAAGTAAGAGATTGATCCAAAGATCAACAAGTCAACGACCGATCCCACGATCAACAAGTCAAAAACCAATCATCCAATTAGATCAACAAGTCAGAGACTGATTCAAAGATCAACAAGTTAACGACCGTTCCCACGATTAAAAAATCAAAGACCGATCATCCAATTAGATCAACAAGCCAGAGACTGATTCAAAGATCAACAAGTTAACGACCATTCCCACGATCAACAAGTCAAAGATCGATCACACGATCAACAAGTTCAAAGACAGATCATCTAAGCAGATCAACAAGTCAGAGACCGATCCAAAGATCAACAAGACAGTGACCAACCACAAAAAAGATCAACAAGCCAAAGGCTGATCGAACACCAACAAATTCAACCTCAAGAACGAGCAGCCTTTGAGACAATTCTTCATTTGAGAACAAGTTGTGAAGCATCTCGAAATATTTGTATAGGAGAGAGAAAGAATCAGAGGAATATATTAGAGATTGTACTCCACATTCACATATATTCAAATCAATACAAATTTACATTTCAAATTTATACGTGTTTCACATTTATCTTATTTGTTGAAATCTCATGTGAACAGTTGTCGTTGTCGTCATCAACCAATATATGAGCCAAAAATCATAGAGAAAATTAAGGAAAAAATGATGCATTTTTGTTCCCGCCTTCATGTGTCTCCGATTAACCATTTGGGCAAAAAATCATGAAGATAATCAATGAAAAAAAGGTGTGTTGTTATAGACTTCAACCATCGTTTCCAATAAAAAAAAAGTTGAACAATTGTGATTTAGCGGCCACCAACGAATGACTCTACAACTCCGACTACGAACGAATGTCAGCTCCGATCTCCGCAACACCAGCCACCGACGAAATACATCTCAGGCCATAAGCAATCGACTCTGCAACTCCGGCCAATAACGAAGCAATGAGGAGGTAAATTCCGGCCAACTCATGCCAATAATAGCTGGAAAAAAAAAATGAAGAGAGGAAATTTTTTTAGGACTAGATGTTGAAGAAGAACTGCATTTAAGGATTTATGAAAAAGAAAAAAATGAATTAATAAATAAATGAATATTTGTGCAATTTAAATTAATTTTGAATACATGTAGAAATATTATACAAAATTCAAATATCCATAATAAATTTTATATAGAATTTAGCCCTATGATTTTGAGAAATATAGAATTTAGTCTCGAAGATTTAAAAAAAAATATAATTTAGTTCCTATGATTCGATAAAACCTAAAAAATAATTTATGTCATTCATAAGAGAATTAAGTACGTAGATGTAATTAAGTACCAATGTATTACAAAATCAATTACTAATCTCTCACTCTCATTAAACACAAAACTAACTAACATTTACATATTTACAAACAATTACAAACGTCAGTCTATTTTTATATTTGATCAAACTTTATGATTAAATTCTAATTTTTGACATTATAGAGATTAAATTGCATATTTCTCCATAGAGTAAAATCAACATTTCTCTAAATAGGCAAGTTTTTCTTTTCTTTTCTTTTTTTAATTTGAATTTCAACAGTGTTCAGTAAGTATTTAGGCTTTTAATTATGTCATTGGCGACTAGTCAAAAATATATTTGGATGTAAATTTAAAGAGTTTTTAAAATTAATATTTAGAATGAGGATTTATTTGGAGCATTTAAAGTAATAATTGCAGTCAAATCCTCGTTTGAATATAATTTTTTTAGGAATATTTAATAAATACTAGTTTAAAATACTCTTTCAAAACTTTATAACAAACATCCCCTAAATACTTTGTTTGGATGTAAAAAATTATTGGGGATAGTCATTTGTATAAGGAACTGCATGAAATCCATGACTATCAAAATCTTCCAAGAAATGGTGTAATGATCTAAAGCTCAAACTTTCAAGATGTGCTCCACTCAAGATCTCAAATTCGAGACCCATCTATAAAATTAATTACTAAACACTTATCATATCTCAATTCCTTCAATATCTCCTGTTGTTTGGCACAGGGACGAACTTAGTTATCTCGACAAAAGTGGAGCAAAGTTTCGATTTTTCAGTTTTCGAAAAAATCTACTGCCATCAGATTTTCATTGTTGCTAAAATTTGGAATTGTTAGAGATAAAAGCATTCATGTGAAGTGGTTGAATTTAGATCAACCTCTCTAATAATAGCACACAACAAACAATGCAGTAAATTAGAAATGAAACACTCTGCAAAACTAAAACTAAATAAATAAAGGGCATTTGAAAATCTGTCATGGAAGAGATGTAACATGTTCCCATCAGGTACAGAAGAGTAATTTTACAAAATAATCTGCAAAACTTGAAGCTTGTAGGGGAAGTAAGAATTGTACAACATAGAAGAAAAAGGGAGCAATCCGTTGGCAAATATGTGCACAAAACATTTTGATTACTCACATGTGATATGTCAGTCTTCAACTTTTGTTGGAATATACAATTTGTCGCCAGCAGCATGGCCAAGCTCTCAACCATTGGTTCATCCCGTATGTTAGAATTTGTATCTCATTTTTTGGTCATAATTTCTTTCAATGAAATGTTATATGGGACTTGCTCTGGACGCCTGCAATCACCATGCATACAGTTCAGGATATCAAAATAATAAGAATTAAAAGATTATGCTATTGCCCTCAAAGGGCGATCTCGATGTTAGAGGCTTCGAGTCTCAAAAGTACGCTTTAAATCTCTAGATTCGAAACCCCACGAAAGAGTTTAATTATAAAATCCCTGGTAGTAGTAGAACAAAACTCCAATCAGAAGTTTGGCAGAAGATTTGAGGATCATGCTGAATTCGGTACCCGGTTTCCTTTCAAAACTGGAGTTAGTTTCCTTTCATTTCAATCACAATAATTTTAGGCAAAAATAAGAAGTAGAAGATAGAGAATTGGAATCTTTAAAAACTGGAGTTTGTTTCCTTTCATTTCACGGCCCTTGTTCAATCATATCCATTTTGAAGAGCAACAATTCTACTAAAGCTTAAGCAAATGGCTAGCAAGGCATCAATCAATTATTTAAGGAGTCGGCCATCTTTGTAAAGAGCCTCCACTTCCAACGATCTAACAACAATTCCAAATTCCATGGACCTACATGAAGCTTGATACCTAGATGAAACTTTTTAGTTGATGTCCAACTTTTGAGGCTCGGGTATGAACTTCTTTCCTGTGAAAAATTTAAGAACATAGTATGGAGTTTTTTTTTTTAAGTTTTAGGGAACAAAACATTTTCATTGATCATTGAAAGTGTTGCAAAGACACCTATCAAAACAAGCGAAAAGCCGAATAGAGTGGTCAATTAGAGGACAATACAAAGGAAACTTTCGGAATAACAAGACTATACACCAATAGAGTGGACAATTACAAAGGAAACTATCGGAATAAAGTCTATACACCAATATAACGAGAGAAAACTATCAATAGAGAGGAAGAAACACGAAGTAGGTGTTTGTGAAGCATGAATGTCGAAGGTTTGGAGAAATACGAAAGAAATTGTCCTCTAATTTCATAAGATGGCCAGTGAACAAGTAAAAGCAACATGTGGTGCCACAGACTCTCTCTCCCCGAAAATTCCATTGTCCTTCACGAATCAAAATCCTTCCCTAAACTTTTAAGTGTTCTTCAGCAAAGCCACAGAAAATATGGCCCAAACATCCTTCCCTTGAGAGTGTCAGTTTCTCTTATTTATGGCATCTCTGATGGAGATAACATTGGCCTGACTTCTTTTACCCCAAGAAGGACTTGAATGGATCTGACTCAAAGAAATTGTTTCTTCTCCCACAGTCCTCTGCCTTGACTGTGAAGGGGATCACACAATTGAAGTAAAAGAAGCTATTGAGTAGACCCGGTCTTCCTCCTTCCTATTTCCATCCCTTGGCTTGCTAATATGGGTATCACTATCAGTCCAGTATCAGTCCACTCCCCAATGCAAAGAAGAAAGCTGCCAGGAAAAAGAAAGCTATGGAATTAGGGAGGTAATCAACCTATACTCATCTATTCACTACGACAACGACAAAGCTTCGTCCTCCGACAGATTGGGTTCAAGCTTCGACCCTAATTGATCCGCTGTGTAATTATGGTTTTGGATTAGAACAGATGTTGTACTTTTTTAAATCTTAATAGTTGTCTATTTGGGAGGCTTTATGTTGTCTTTTGTCTTAATTTTCTTATCCCTCTGCTGTATTTGTTTCCCTTTTCCCTCCTTTCTCTTGTATCTTCGACGGGATTTTCATTCATCAATGAAATTTATGTTTCCTAAAAATGAAAAAAAAAAAGAAAGAAAAATGAGCAACATGTGGAGCTACTGCACAAAAATTGGCTGATGTATGAGGAAGAATATCATTTATAGTGAAGAAAATAGTGTGATGAACAAAAGCAATTGATGACCCAAAAGATGGTGGGTAAGCCCGAAATGCAAAAGGAAGTAGGAGAAGGTCGAGGAAGAACACCTCAAGCTTACGTCATGCGCAACAATGAGATGTTAAGTTGTTGTCTCCAGAAAGGTTGGAGAAAGAGCCGTCAGTTGGTCGAAGGAGGAACAACTTGTAAAAAGCCAAAGAAAATGAGAGAGGCAATGCCAAAAGAGACATGGTGTCTAAGAAGGATATGTGGCAGCAACTAGCTATAAAACACATACACTTCATTTAGGGCTGAGTATCCGTGTCAAACACGTGTCCGACAAGTGAATTTAAGGGTTCAACTTTTTCTAATAACGGACACAGGAAAGACACTTTTGCAGGATTTTTTTTATGAAAAAAGTAGTTTGTTTAACCCAAATATGAAGACTTATTATGTTTCTTTTAATTAATCCGCTCTTAAAAAGTAAGACTCTCATCTTTTATCTTCTAAAAAATTTATATATATATTAACCTAATATAATATTGAATGGATAAAAGTAAAACTTCAACAATTTAATTGTCGCCTACTTTAGAGAAGAGAATTGTTCATCTTCCTCTTCGGCACTTCACCTCTTCACTAATCCATCTTCAACAGAGTCGTCTCACATCCTTCCACTCAAATAGCAACGAGTCTCTCTCTTGTGTTCATCTTCAAATCCCATCAAGCAAATGATTTCTTAAAAATTATTTAAGCATCAGAAAGAGGTGTCAAAATCAAAATACTTTGAATAAATTCATTGTTTGTTTTCATATTATTTGTTTGTTATTATTATTATTATATAAATAAAATTGACGTATCTCAAATGTGACCTGTCCTAATTATTTCAAAATTGGTGTGTCAAGGTGTCTACGCTCGTAGGCAACTAGGATCGGAAATTACGATTCTACCTGGAGAAGAAAAAGAGTGATGAAAACAAATATGGCCAGCGAAGAATGCAACTTCGTGGAGAGGGACGTTACATCCATGTCAATGGAGGAGTGCGAGTGTAGGGAAGAAAGAGGGACGCGAAAACAACGTCAACAGAGGAAAAAATCAAGTTTCACAATGTCGAAGAAGAGAGAGACATCGAATGAAGATGAAGGAGAGAGGCTCGAGCGTTAGAGGGAACCAATCTTTCCTCCTCCTCAGCGCCAAAGGAGGAAATATCAGATTTGAGGGAGTTTACGGTTTTTAGAAAAAACAAATTAGAGAAGGTCGTTTAGTTGAGGGACTTTAGAGAGTTTAAGCCTTTCGATACACTTTTAATGGTACAACCTAAAAATAATTGGTATTAATGTGTTGTACACCATCACAATAGTTTTAGGTAAGAGGCGAGTTCATGGTCTAGTAGTGATTGGACAAAGAAAATTCAAACCTCAACATCAATCTCTTGGGAGTTGGAGAGAGTTTAAAAAGAGATTAGGCTTTTATGAGCAATATAGAAGAAATTGGAGTGGTTCGGATACCCCTACATCTTATCACTAGATGGAAAATTTTAAGGTGTCCGGTCACCTCAAGTTTTGATCCATACACTACATGCACAAGTCTTATTCGTTTCATTCGCAAATAATAAATCAAGAACAAAACTTCAAAAAGATACTGTTGATACTGCCAAAGTGAGCTAACTCAGTGGTAGGAAATTGACATGTACTTCGGTTCAAAATCTCCATACTTCCCATATATCAAACAAAGAAAAAAGAAGGGAAATAAAACATTGATACTTTAGAAGGTGATAAGCAAGATACCTGATTCTTTGAACGAGTTACAGCAGTCCAACCCTGAGGATTTACATCAGCTTCCCCATGGCTTATAAAAGCAATTGCCCTCGATTCTTCATGCCTTTGATTTTTCTTAGAAGGCGGCAACTCTCTCATAATCCATAATAAAAAGGCTGATGGAATCAACGAACCTAAACAAGTTTGAACAAAATAAACAAAAGGCTCTCTATAATGAAAATGGGATGAATTCATGGCAATTTATTTTCTCAGAGATGTTTAAATTTACTATTTAAAAGTATAATTCAGGAAATTGCACAAACTAGAACGCATTCATAACCAAATATCTATAATCCTAAATTATAAATAAAACTTCAAAATATGATTGCTCGGTAGACAATGCAGCCCACACATAATAATGAGATGGAACAAAGATGGGCCAGCCCATATATCTTACAACTTGGACTAATTTACCAACGTGGAAGTATTTGAAATTTATGGTTTAGGGAGATGTTTCAACTAGGAAGTCAAAATCTTATTATGCACTTCAGGAAACGGTTTTTGGAAGTTATGGCTGGAATGCAACGACGGACTTATCTCATTGTAAGCAACAAAATATAAACTCATTTATCAAATTTGTTTCTTATTTAGCATTACTTTGGAATCACCACCACCTTTTTGTGAATATAGTCTCTCTTTCTTACTAACACAGAAGTTTTTTTGTAACTTTTCGATAGAACTGTTGTAACAATTTCATATAAGAATGAAAAAATTTTATTTCCTATAAATATATATCTGAAATTTATGTGAAACATTAGGCATAAGAAAAGGAAGGTAAACTCCTGATGTATGTAGAAACCAAAGGCAAAAAATGATCATACTAACCTTCTCCTCGTTTAAAACAATCAACGCATCAACTACTTGTCAACAATATTATTAAAATAATGCACTCAATATCCTATAGAAACCAAGTCTTCAAAGGATGTTGAATTTCAGCCTACAGTACTCTTTTAGCCTTTAGCAAGTAGCACATAAAAGGTTCTTAATAGCTTAAGAAACTTGGGAGGACAATATAAATCGCAAAGAGGATAGCAAATTTCTGCAAACATTAATCCTAGAAGGCGAAGAGGGTCGACTGTTATATGATACTCAAATAGTTTAGAACCCAGATTCATAAAAGAAATCAAAAGGACTTACCCATGCAGAAGTACAAAATCAAAAGGATTAATGCTTCTACTCCATTTGTTCTCTTGAAGCGCCAATTGTACGTAAGCTACCGCAAGTGATAGATACGTTAAAAGCTTAAAAGGAACAAAAATATATGAAATCATTGACAAACAGTGAGGTCATATATACAAAGAGACTTTTCGACTTACAGGAATATCTGTAAGAAGATCTATTAAAGCACTTGATGTAAAACACACAACACAGACAACTGCTAGACCACCAACCTGCATACAATAGAATAATTCCAGAACCTTGAGACTTCTTAGATAGAAAAAGATCCAACATTGTATTCCAAAATCATGAGTCATTTACCTTCTTCTTCTCTGACGAAGCTTCCTCTGAACGTACTTTTTTCAATCTGTAAAATAACATAAAACCTGAAAATATTTCAGAGAGAGAAGAAAGAGAAATCAGAACATGATCAGTCATATAAAGAGATTAAATAATATATTTGCAACAAATGCAAATTACCAAGAATATAATACTAAACAATTGTGAACTTCAACTTCTAAGAAGAAAACGAAAAGTATCAGGATAAATTACTCACCATAGAAGCCTAGGGCTCCTCCTGATAGAAGAACTGTAACAGCAATAAAGTATTCATATACCTGAACATAAGCGAGATTTGACATAAACAGCAATTGGGAAGTAATAAATTGTATAAAAGCATATAACTACACAGGATAAGATAACTACAGGAAAGAAATATGGAACTAGGAATGTTGAGATCGGGTTTGGAGGGGTTGTGTTGGGCAACATTGGCACAACCCTACGTTAGGATGGAGCAGCCCCCAAAAACTCTCATAAAAACATCCACAAACCCTCCAAAAAGCCCCCATAAATCTAGAAGGTACAATATCACTTCTACTTCAACCACACATAACCCCTCAATTCAAATGAGGGTCAGCTGCCACAACGACCCATAATGCTAAACAAACCACTCATAATCTCTCATACCAAACGAAATTCTATCTTCTCCAAACCACTTCAAACCCTTGATAACCACAACCCCTCCTCTCCAAACTCCACTATCCAAGAGGCAAACACATCCTTAAGAGTTTATATAATATTAATAAATACTGCAAAGTGAAAGCACTATTTACAGTTTTTACACAGCAGAAGGAATATGGTTGTAGCCTGTAATTAAGAATACTACATCTGAACTGATATTTGTTAGTTATGCCTACAAGCAAATGCCTTTCTGTCCAATACTTTGAGAGCCGTAGCTCTCTATAAAAGCCTCACAAATTATAAAAAATACCAACTTCATCCAAGAATAGAAATGGTGGTATTCAAACAACCATTATAATAGTGCAACTTATATCCAATAGGGATGGTGAATAGTTAATAAAAAATAGTGTGAACTCTTATTTTTCCTTATAAACTGAAGAATGCTTTGACTACATCATTTACCGATGCTCTAGAGATTCTTTTGGTCAATTTTATTTAACTCCCCTGTCTATCTTTCCAGATATTCAGCTGTACAGCAATTTGTATATGTAACAACTGATTTTACATTGTGAATATGACGACCAGGTAGTAAGTGAAAAGTAATTCGTACTCTGGCAACAATTGTAGAATCAATAGGATTTTCCCCTGCCCCAATCCAGATCAGAATGGAAACTGCGACCATGAGAAAAAATACCAGCATGGCAACCTATAGGAGAGGCATGGCTGATATTATATAAGATAACAAATTAATGTACATAAAAGATAATAGTAAAAATTAAAAATCAGATAAACAATAGTACATGATCACATAAAACTTCATAAAAATAAATGATAATAATTAAATGTGTTCCACATTTACCACAATTACAAATTTTTGCCTACTTCCAAGATGAATAGCAGGAAAGCCACAACATCTTCGATGGCCATCTACATTTGATGAGTCAAGTTTGTTCATTGAATTTTCCAACAAGGCTTGTCGAGTGTTACATTCTTCATCATCGTCGTCGTCGTCGTCATTTGCCTGATGGCAAAGGTCGACCCTATGATATCATAATCAATACAAGCATATATATTCCACATAAATTACACAGCATTGTGAATTGAATAACATAAAATTTTACAGGAAAACACACTCTACTATAACTGCATTTATATCCAACTTTGGCCATTAGGGTCATATGACTCATATTTTAAAATCCACAAGCACCGCTAGAAAGGAGATTAAAATTTAAGCTTCGTCATGGGACATAAACAACATAAAAAAGGCACAAGTAGATTACCAAATTCAAGAATATAAGCTTCTTCTACATTTGAAACAAAAAAACTTTACCAGAAAGAAAGAAGCAGGAGAAAAGCAGCAAGTAACAGTATTTTAGGGAAGGCTGCAAGAACAATTACACTCAAAATTATTAGTATACCTTTACATCTATGGAGCACATAAAATTATAACTATCGAAAGCATACCCATGAGGAAAAATCCAAACACATGAGACCAGTCGTGCCAGAGCTCAAAAATAGCAACTAGTGCAAATATGAAATAGATCATATAGCCTGCAAATCAACGATCAAGTTCCAAAAATTAACATGATGTAATGTTCAATACTTGTTGCCAGTGTGCCAGTTGCAGATCGACATTCATACTAGTGCACAAAATGAGTTAGACTACTGTTTTTTTAGAGTTAATAGCTTATAAAGCTACTTAAGCAGTTTAAGTCAATACCTGAGAGGCTGAGACAGTTCAACCATGATGGAGACTTTTGACTCATAAACTTACACAGGCCAAAGTTCTTACAATTTTCTATATGATGTCATATATTCTATTTCAAAATGGACCAGATTGATTCAAACACAGAATCAAACATAAATTTGATCCCTATAACAGGGTATCTCTAGGTAAGGATAGCAAAAGCATTGATAATAAAGGATAACTGGTCATTATAACTAGGGCATACTTACCCAAGTTAGATGAGCCTATCATCAGATGGAGTGCCTGCAAGTTGAGTTTCAATTTCCAAAGAAAGATTACTATCACATTTATATTAAATCCTTTTTAGTTATAACATTCAAGGAGAATTAAAAGGTATTAAAGAGTATGACTCACTTTTTGACGTGTCCATCCATCCTGTTGACTCCGCATGTGAATTCTGATGAGCTGGAATAAGAACAGAATAATTAACGCACAACAAAAGCGACTAATGATAAACCATTTACCAAATGAACACATAGCAGTAGGCATCACAAAAAGAGTAACACAATTTTATATGCAGAGGTATGCAAGAGTGTATTCAATCTCTCACCACCAGTTAGTTCTTCAGTAGGAAGAACTTAAAATTTTATACTTGTCATTACAACACGATTATGAAATTCACGCTCTATTGCTCAGTATGCAGTGATCCTCTCATAGTGCCAATTTTCAGTCCTCTAACCGTAAGATGAAAAACTTGTGCACGTAGACATGGTCAGGTCAAGCCACAGTAAGTAACTGAGTCTATGAACCACTGAGTGCATGCAAAAACATCCTAAGTTTTCCTAGGATGTAAATTAAAATTGTGGAGAAAAATTTTAAAGTGCAAAAAAAACTCTGTCGATCTAATTCCCATGTAAAAAGAAAGGAATAAAATAATTCCTATATCCGTTCGGCAATGACCTCAACAATCAAGAGCGTGACTCTACTCATTTGTTTTGCAATCTACATAACTAAAAATGACTCTCTCACCAAAAGATTCTCTCCCACACCTCCCACCCGCTATGAGCGTCACACAAAACAATGGAATTCACCAAATATTTTAGGAAAGCTACCATAAAAAGAAAGGAATGCACAATAGACATCGACCATAGATACAAAGGAAGCCGAGTAAAGATTTCCGAAACATCCAAAGACAAGTTTTTTACCGTGTCTATACAATGAACATAGTTAAACTGGATTCTCAAAAGTCCGTACACACTGTTGTCTACTACCATGAACATGAACCACAAGTTCTTTCTTGAATCGAGGATAAATGACTACTCTCTGGCTAGAGAATCCATGAACTGTAAAGGGTATATAAGTTTATAACGGAGCTCACCAAGCAGAACAATAATGGGACTATCAACAAATTGGTTATACCAATTGGAGCAGAAAGAATGGGCTGGTTTTCTTTTTATACCCTTCTACATAAGTCTCCATCAAGTCAATCCTAATAAGAGTATAGACCAAAAGATATTGTCGGTGATCTTATCCTCTATTTTCCTTTCGATTTCGATGCGAGACTCCGTTTTCTAGTCTGCCCAAAATACTGCAACCATGAATGATCCTTTGTTTCGCTGCTGGTGTCTGCTCTTTGATAGAAAATGGTGGGATCCCACAATTCCTTTTGCAACAAAAAGTTTTTCAGGGAGGGGCTGAGTTTTTAACTGGTAATAGCTTTTGGTCTATACTCGAGCTTCCCTTTGGAAGAATATAAAAAGAGGCTAAGTGGAAGAAAAGGCAAAGCCAAGTGGTTAGAATTCAAAGATGAAAATACAAAGCTCTTTCATCGTTCTGTTGCAGCAAGAAGACGTAAAAGAAAAATCCTAGAGATATTATCTCGCAGTGGTGTTATTCAGAACAATGATGCTGAGATTAAAAGTGAACTTCTCAACTTTTACGAAAATCTTTTCACCAAGCAAGGAGGTGCTAGAATTATTTCGTCAATTCCTGATTGGAATCCTATTTCAAGGGAACAAGCCAACTCTCTTCAGGCTCCATTTACATAGGTCAAAATTTGAAATGTGATCAACAACTTGGGCACCAACAAAACACCGGATATTGACGGGTTCACATCCAAATTCTACAAAAAATCATGGAACAATCTTAAGACAAACATTTGGAGAGTGCTCCATGAGTTTTTCAAGAATGGAATTGTCAGTGCAAGCCTCAATGACCATAGATCCATAAGCCTCATTTCCCATCTGTACAAAGCCTTGGCTAGAGTTGTCACAAGGACTCTAGAGGATCCTTCCTTGTATTATATCAAAGTAGCAATTAGCTTTGTGGGAGGTAGGAATATCCTTGATGTCATACTAATAGCAAATGCGATCATTGATGATTGATAAAGAAAGAACAAACAGGGTGTCATTATCAAGCTAGATATTGAAAAAGCCTTTGATACAGTGGATTGGGACTTTCTTGACGCAATTACGAAGGAAAAAGGCTTTGGAATCACATGGCGACGATAGATCTATGGGTGCATCTCCTCCACCAACTTCTCCATTATCATTAATGGAAATTAAGAGGGATAATTAGAGCATCTAGAGGCCTTCAACAAGGAGATTTTTCTCCTTTTCTTTTTATCATGATTATGGACTATTTGAGCAGGATGATGAAAATGGAAGAAGACTTACATAGGATCCAAGATTTTGATATTGGAACTAAAATCTCTAATCTTACCCACTTGCAGTTCGTTGATGATAATCTACTTTTCATAGAATATAATTTGTCCGCTATTGAAGCTCTTTTCCGAACTATAGCATCATTTGAACAAGCATCTGGCCTAAAGATCAACATCAACAAATCAAAATTGTTGGGTCTCATTATTAATGAGGGTGATTTGAACACTTTGGCTAACAAATTTGGATGTAAGCTTGGTGCATGGCCAGCACCATACTGTCACAATTAGCTTTTGTGGGAGGTAGGAATATCCTTGATGTCATACTGATAGCAGTCGAGGTCATTGATGATTGGGAAAGGAAGAACAAACACGGTGTTCATTATCAAGC
The DNA here is from genome assembly GCA_037832605.1 of Cyclanthera cordifolia. Lineage (NCBI taxonomy): Eukaryota > Viridiplantae > Streptophyta > Magnoliopsida > Cucurbitales > Cucurbitaceae > Cyclanthera > Cyclanthera cordifolia. The sequence goes on from JBBMEG010000004.1 coordinate 7,581,753, forward strand.
TCGATATTGAAAAGCCTTTGATACCGTGGATCGGGACTTTCTCAATGCAATTACAAAGGAAAAAGGCTTTGGAATCACATGGCGACAATAGATTTATGGGTGCATCTCCTCCACCAACTTCTCCAACTAAGAGGGAAAATCAGATCTAGAGGCCTTCGACGAGGAGATCTTCTTTCTCCCTTTCTTTTTATCATGATAATGGACTATTGTAGTAGGATGATGAAAATGGAAGAAGACTTACATAGGATCTAAGAAGCACAGATACGGACACGGACACGACCGGACACGGCGACACGCCAATTTTGAAAAAACTAGGACACGGACGCGTTTGGGATACGTCAATTTTATTTATATATATATATAGTAATAATAATAACTAGACCAAATAAAATGAAAACAATAAATGATTTTATTCAAAGTACTTTGATTTTTACTCTTTTTCTATGCTTAAATATTTTTTAAGAAATCATTTGCTTGATGGGATTTGGAGATTTACACAAGAGAGGGGACTCGTTGGTGATTGAGTGGAAGGATGTAAGGCGACTCTTGTTTTATTTAGAAAAGGAAACATTTTATTGATTAATGGTGAGGCGAATCTTGTTGAAGATGGATTGGTGGAGAAGCAAAGTGACAAAGAGGAAGATGAACAATTCTCTTCTCTAACTTAGGCATCAATTAGATTGTTGGAGAAGTTTTCTTGGTTTAATTCAATATTATATGAGGTTAATTTGTTTGTTTTTTTTTAATTTTAAGATAAAAAATGTGAGTTTTACTTTTTAAGAGTGGGCTAATTAAAAAAAACAAAATGAACATCTTATTTGAGTTAAACAAACTATTTTTCTCAAAAAAGAAATCTTGCAAATGTGTCCTAGCCGTGTCCTTACCGTGTCCGTTATTAAAATAAAAAAATAAAAATACTGGACACTTCAGTTCGTGTGTCCGACACGTGTCCGAGCATGTCCGTGTCCGACACAGACACTCTACCCAAAATGAAGTGTCCGTGCTTTATGGCATAGGATCCACAATTTTGATATTGGACCTGAAATCTCTGGTCTTACCCACCTGCAGTTCGTTGATGATACTTTACTTCCCATAGAATATAATTTGTCTACTATTGAAGCACTTTTCCGAACTATAGCATCATTTGAACAAGCATATGGCCTCAAGATCAACATTAACAAATCAAAATTGTTGGGTCTGAATATTAATGAGGTTGATTTTAACACTTTGGCTAACAGATTTGGATGTAAGCTTGATGCATGGCGAGATTTTAAAAGGTGAGAGGAGCAAAAAGGCACAGAGGCTCTCTAGAGCCTGATGCGCGAGGCGCAAGGCGCAAAAAAAGCGCGGGCTTTATTTTCGAGGCGCAGAGTGTATAAAAAAATAATTAAAATATATATTTACCACAAAACACATATTAATCACATTCAATATAGAATGTTTCAATATTCATCTATCTATAATAGCAAAACAAAAGGAAGCTTTACAACAAATAAGTAGATATGAGGATGACTGATCGAAGAAGAAGACTCTCTAGGCACTTCCGATGAGTCATCAAGAGGAGTGCCGGGGAGAAGGGATTTGGATTCGTCCAAGCAACACCCAAGATTTCATCTGAGATGAAGAAAAAAAAGGCTATTTTTTCGTTTCAAAGAGATGAGGAATAGTCAAAAAACGAATGGTTACTTTTAGGCTTCAAAGCTTTTACGATAAGAAGCTTGCAAGGGAAGTTTCCAATTTTTCATTCTTTTTAAAAAACAATCAAATGACGTCGTTTTTATTTTAATTGTTAAAAGAAATAAAGTGCACTAAGCGCGAGCTTATTGCACTCGAGGGCTTCACGAAAAGATGTGCGAGGCGCGGGCTTTATGTTGTGGCCTTCGCTTTGGACTTGAGCTTTTAACGCTCGAGGGCCACAAGTTGCGCCTTGGGCTTTTTGGGGCTTTTTTGGAGCTTTGTTCGGCTTTTTAAAACATTGTGCATGGCCAACACCATACTATCACGATTAGCTTTTGTGGGAGGTAGGAATATCTTTGATGTCATACTGATAGCAAACGAGGTCATTGATGATTGGGAAAAGAAGAACAATTAGGGTGCCATTATAAAGCTCGATATTAAAAAAGTATTTGATATTGTGGATTGGGACTTTCTCGACGCAATTACGAAGTAAAATGACTTTGGCATCACATGGAAACAATGGATCTATGGATGCATCTCCTCCGCCCAGTTTTGTTGAGGCGACCCCAGGCGTTCGCCTATGACGAGGGGCGAGGAGACCTGGGGGTTGTGCGCCTCGCAAGCAGCTATGGCGAGTAGATTGAGTCAGGCGAGTGCCTGATTGCGCATAGTTCCAAAGAAGGCGCACGCATTAGTGAAGATAGTTATAAAAGAAAAAAAAAACAAACCCCCTTCATATTCAAGCTGCCTCGAGTCTTTCTTCAACCTCTGCCACTTTTGTTGCTTCCTCCTACTTCATCGATAACTTCTGTGTGGCAAGAACTCAAAATTTCTTCAACGTCATTGTAATTTCTTGGCTTTAAACTTGACAATGTGTTAAATCAAATTATTCAAGCTGCCTCCAGTCTTTCTTCAACCTCTGCCACTTTTTTTTTTTAACTTTTTGAGTATTATTTAATTATGTATTTATTCTATATCAAATTATCCTCTATATATAATAATTAATTATGTATTAAATCATTACGCCACGCCTTTTTATCGCCTCTCGCCTTGAGGCGATTAAAGAGAATGTCGCCTTGCGTTGCGCCTTGCGCTTTAAAAACACTGCCTCCGCCAACTTCTCCATTATCATTATTTGAAAACCAAGAGGGAAAATCAGATCATCTAGAGGTCTTCAACAAGGGGGTCTTCTTTCTCCCTTTCTTTTTATCGTGATTATGACTATTTTAGTATGATGATGAAAATGAAAGAAGATTTACATAGGATCTATGATTTTGATATTGGACCTAAAATCCTTAACCTTACCCACTTGCAGTTCGCTGATGATACTCTGCTTTTCATATAATATAATTATTGAAGCTCTTTTCCTGACTATAGCATCATTTGAACAAGCATCTAACCTAAAAATCAACATCAACAAATCAAAATTGTGGGGTCTGAATATAGATGAGGCATGAGGGTGATTTGAACACTTTGGCTAACAAATTTGGATGTAAGCTTGGTGCATGGCCAACATCATACTTAGGCCTCCCATTAAACAGGAATCTCAAGTCGTTAGGCTTTTGGAACCCTATGATTGAAAAGAATATCAACTCTTAGAAGAATCAACACATTTTGATAGGTGAAAGACTGACTTTTATCAAAGCTATACTTGCCAATCTTCTGACATACTACATGTCGATTTTCAAAATGCAAGCTGAAGTCACCAAAATTGTGGAGAGATTGATCATAAATTTCTTGAGGAAAGGTAGTAAAGAAGGTCAAGGGTTGCATTTTGTCAAAAGTGATAAAGTCACTACATCTACAAATCCAGGGGGTCTGGGTCTGGAGATATAAAAAATAAAGCATACAAACGAAGCTCTTTACACGAAATGGCTTTAGAGATACAATGTTAAAGAAAAAGCTCTGCGGAAGAGAATTATCATTACTAAATACGGCATTCCCAAGCCAATTATTGAACATGGAAAGACCAAACTAGCCAATTCCAAAGGACCCATGAAATCTATTTGTTCACTTACTCACATGTTTTATGAGAGAATATCCTTCAAAGTCAACAATGAAGTTGATATGCTTTTTTGGAAGGACAAATGGCTCAACGACTCACCATTCACCCAAAGGTTTCCCTCAGTTATTCCACCTCACTAAAACGAAGGATGTGGTTGTTAAGGAGGTATGGAAGCTCGAAGATGAGTTTTGGGACCTTAGACTCAAAAGAAAGTTGAAGGAGGAAGAGAATCGAATTCAGCTCTCTCATGCACCTCCTCAATTCGATAACACTAACAGATAGAAAGGACATATGCGCATGGAATCTGGAAACTAATGGAAGCTTCATTGTACACTCTTTGATTGAAGGACTTATCAACTTGCCCACATGTTTTATGATCGAATATCCTTCAAAGTTAACAACGAAGTTGTGGAAGGACAAATGGCTCAATGACTCACCATTCACCCAAAAGTTTCCTCTGTTATTCCACCTCACTAAAAAAAAATGTGGTAGTTAAAGAGGTATGGAAGATCGAAAATGAGTTTTGAGACCATAGACTCAGAAGAAACTTGAAGGATGAGGAGAAAATCGAATTCAACTCTCTCATGAACCTCCTCAATTCAGTATTTATAATGAATAGAAAGGACATATACGTGTGGAGTCCGGAAAGCAATGGAAGCTTCACTGTACACTTTTTGATGAAAGACTTGTCGACACCGATACCACCAAGCACAAGTACTCTATACCATGCAATTTGGAATGGGAAATGCCCGAAGAAAACCAAGTTTTTTATCTAGGAATTGATTCACGCGGCTATCATTACCAATGAACGTCTTCCTCGCTTATCTCTCTCCCCACAATGGTGTTCTATATGGTGCAAGCATCGGGAGCCCAATCCCATCTTATGATATTTTAGTCCTACATCATTATCCTGAAACTACATCAGATGAGCTTTTTCATGGAGCCTTATTTGCCAAGGGACCTTCAAACATTATTGACAACCACCCTTACAGATCACCCCTTCAAGGAGAAAGGAAGATCCTTTGAGAGCATTACATTAAGGCATTGTTGTGAAATCCAGCCATTAAGATAAATAGAGAGAAAGCGAGAGACAAACACACAAAGTTATGTGATTTACTAATGGTGTGTTAGCTACGTCTACGGGCACATGGAAGAAGAATTTTATTAAGGAGAACAAATACAAGAATGTTGATCAAAGAAGGGCTAGGGTTTTAAGAGAGTTATATAGTGCACTCTCATCAAATCCTATTACAACAAATGGCCCAAATAAATAAACTCCAAATATGAAAACATGAACTCAATAAAATTTTCACCTAAGAAATCGTGAGACGTCAATGTTCAAGGCATATATCAATATCCATATTGTTGGAATATATGGAAGGAAAGGAACCATTGATCTTTTCCAGACAAGTTCTCTTCTATTAGCAGATTTCTTGACAATATTATCTTAAAGGTGATTTTCTGGCGTAAAATTTTTCCACTTTTTGACATAGTTATGATTCCCTCTAAACAATTGGAGATCTCTTTTGTAACTAGATCCAGAAAATTTTGTAATTTTATACCATTAATGAAATGGTTTCTTATCCCAAAAAAAAAAACCAGTCGAGCTTAGAACAGACAATAGTCTCCTCGGTTCCAAAGAATTCAAAACCTAAACGAATGCTTTTCGTCCACCATCAAAAAGTGCGCCAATGCATTTCTTAGCATCGGTACCATCAATTAAACCAAATAATCCACCCGATCACTTCATACTTGCAAGCATTTGGACTGCAATTACCAGCGTACGTAATTTCAAATCATTACAGCCAAAACACAAATACATCACAAGTGATCAACGAAGAAAAAAACAAAGAGAGAAGGCAATTCCGCCGACGTCAAGAAGCAATAGTAATTTAGCAAAAAAATAAAGAAAAAGAAAATCCCCCAAATCGTTACCGTAAGGTAGAGAGCTGACCTGCGAGAAGGCGAGGAAAGCAATAAGAGCATTGAAGGAAGCCATAGCTACATTGAGGACGAGAAGGTCAACGGAAACGGAAGCGGTGATGGCGGCAAACAATTCCAGCACCATCTTGAACGGGAAAACGAAGTAATTGTTTCAGATCGTGAGCAAAGAAGAGAAGGCGATTGACGGTGATGACGATTCCGACAAGGTGTATTGCATCGGCGGGAAATGGAGGGAACAGCCTGAGCATACGAGTAGTAGATAAGAGAAGAAGCAGAAAGAAAAGGGCGTGTCGCTGATTTGCTTTTCTGAAAGTCTTGTCGCTGGCGAGGATGTGCGTCTGTGAATTTGGTTTGCCAAAGACTTGCAAATTTTAATAAAATCGGTAATTTCGCGATGTGAAAATCAGGCCAATTGATATTAAAATTAAATTAAATTAAACAAAATCAGGCAAATAGATTTTCATTAGTTTGATTTGATCCACAAAATTTGAAGAGTTTAATTCTAATCTTAAATTTTAATGTTTGTTTCAATTTAATGTTTGAACTTTCAAATTCATTTATTTTGATCATTAAA
>JBBMEG010000004.1:7589409-7615879 GCA_037832605.1 Cyclanthera cordifolia
AACCCCGTTTCATCATGCTTTTATGTTATTTTGTCATTATTGCATGTTAGGATAGTTTCCTTCATTTTATTGTAAGTCTTGACTTCTCGTCATTTTCATATGCAATGGTGTCACATCAGTTATGTGTCAAAATGTACTATATGGAGTATGACTTCTTGAAGCTTCTTTCCTACCAAGTTCTTATATGATAAATGCAGTAGTTGATATGTCCCTTATTGTATCTTGTCTTATAGCTTTCAAAGATAAAAAAATTTCTAAAACTCTCTTTCTCCATTTTTTGAAAACATTTTCATGACGCCTGTGATAGAGGTTGCACATGTTGTGCCACCCGCTCTGCTATTTTGGTTCGACTGACTTACTCGCCAGGTTAGAGCAAATGTCGCACAGTCGCCATTCCGCAACCTCTAAAGTGCGACTGTGACACATAGCTCAGCTGACATAAAAGATGCATTAAATTTAATTTTCTACTCGATTCGTGGTTCGAGTCTCTCCACTCCCAAATGTTGCAACTCAAAAAAACAAGCATATTAATTAATTTTTAAATCATAAATACTAAATTTTAACCTTCTAATTGAATTTCAAAAGTATTAAAGGCAAAAAGAAATTTCATAATTCCATTACAACAAACACAAAATCAGTCTCATTTTCCAGGTACAAAGTTACTTGTAAAAGCTCAAGCATTATTGTTTACATGATCATCCGAGTACTCCAACGGCTCCTTTCCATCGCGATATGGTCTACACAAAGAATCCAAACATCGCCACTCTTTCATTCTTCAACTCCTCAAACACCTCCGGGTCATCTACCAGCCCGAACGGGTCAAAGCTCACTCCCGAGAAAATCGGGTTGGTATTTGAGTAATGTAGGCCATACCATGGGTTTACTCATTGGTGGTGAATCACTATACAACATTTAAGCTCCATATTCGAACTTAGTAGTGTTCGAATAATGGTTTGATTGATTGCGTCACAATCTAGGTTAAAATAAAATTTATATAAAGTTCAAATTTAGTCTCATTTCAAAAGTTGGATATGGGATTTGATAAAATCTTAATAGTATTTGTAATTAGTAATTACAAACTAATTAAGCTATTCAACTCTCATTAATGAACTGTATGCTTAGTATTTTTAATTCAAAGATTGGAAGATTCAAACGACCACTACTTTGAGCTCAACCCATAATTCAAACACTATGAAAATTTTTTCACGGAATTTAGGACTTACAGATTTTCATTGGGTCTCATTTCGAACAGAAATTATAAATCTAGTACCCATACAAAATTAAAGTTTAGTGTTTTAAAAGCTAGAATCTAAATTACTAGAATTTAGTTTCTATAAACTAAAAAATGTTATTTATCTCGTTCGTTATTATTGATGAATAAAATATATAAAAATTAGTTATTGATGTCTTGAAAATGACAGAGAGATAAATAATTGATTCGACAAAAAAAAAAATATCATTCATACATCAAAACTTACATCAATGTACTTAATTCGCAGGCAATTTACAAACATTAACTATTTTTTAAACTTTATGAAACTATTGAACTAAAATTTATTTTCCAACGCCAAATTTATAATCTACCCCCACAACTTAAAAATGGCACTCTCAGCAAATTACACCTAAAAATTGACAAACAAGCGAGAAGATGGAAGATGGAAGATGGAATAAACAAAGTTGTGACTAAGACCCTATTTCTAGGGTTAAAGAAACTGACATTTTGAGATATTTTGCATTGCTAGTTTACGCGCCTCCATCTCGACTATTCTCGTGAAATAACTATGATAATGGTAAGATAACTCGTAGAAAATTAATTTTATAATAATTTGCTGCTTCTTCAACGCCAAGGCACGAGCTAAGACACCCACCAACTGATGATACAGAAGGAGAATTTCACAACATAATTAACCTGCAAAATTTCAAGCTTCTAGGGAAGCAAAAATTGTACAAGATTTTCCACCTCAAAGAAAACGAGCAAAACTATTCGCTAATATGTGCAGAAGAGGAGAAAGGAAAACATACAACACTTCCATGTATGTGGCTGCAGTTTTGAATACTCTCTCACATGTGATGTTAGTCCACTTTGTTGAAGTATATAGCAGCAGCCGTGTCACAGCATGTTCAAACTCTCAAACATTCTTTCATTCCCGTATGTGTTAGACTTTGTATCCCTTGCAAACTTTCTTTATATGGGACTTGCTTTAGACGCCTGCACCAAAAAAAAAAAAAAAAAAAACTATAATATATAGTGGATAAGAGGGTGATTGGAACAAAAGCGGTGCGAACGATTCTCTTATCCATGTTTGGATTACTGAGAACCATTCTTCTTATAGACAATAATTATTCTCCGCAAACATACTCTCAACCCCAAACACAGGTAATCACTACTTCCACCTCAAACACACGTTATCATTATCTCCATCCCAAACACAGATAATCATTCTATTTATCTCATATATAAAAAAAATATTTTCATTTATATTCTCTCCCTAATTCTCATCCTCTTCATGATTATTTAATCTGATCATTCTACCCCATAATCATTCTCTTTTGTCCTCTCATCAGTTTTTTTTTTTTTTGTTTCTGTTTGAGCAATCACAATCACTTATAACCAAAAAAGAAAAAAAAAACATTCAACCCTTCAAGAAGATGGAGGATGGGATGTTTAATATATGGTGTTGGTTTCCTTTCGTTGCTATCCTTGTTTAATCAGATATCCACTTTGAAGGAACAATCATGGGAGAAAATATTATATTAAAGCTCTAAATGAAGATTAAATTAAAAAAGAAAAAAAGAGGGTAGTAGGTTTAGGACATCAATAACTGTTTAAGGAGTCGCCCTTTAATGTAAAGAACCTAGAATAATCTGCCAAAGGCTGAAGTCTGAGAAGGAAAGAGATAATGACCAAAATGAGTAATTACACAAAAGCTATGCAGAGAACAGTAATCAAGGATCAAAGAGGAAGTGGGAAAAAAAAAGCTCGGGTTTAATGAGAAAGTGGAAGAAATTGGAGTGGTTAGGATGCTCCTGCGTCAGATCATTAGATGGAAATTTTTAAGATGCAAAGTCACCTCACGTTTTGATTCATTCATTACCTTACGTTTAGTTTTATTTTATTTTTATTTTTTGTATTCTCAAGTAATAAATCAATAGCAAAAGTTCAAACAAAATAACGCTGATACTGCCAAATGAGCTTAGTGTCACAGTCGCACTTCAAAGGCAGCAGAATGACGACTTTATAGCACTTGCTCTAACCCAGCGAACAAGTCAGCCGAACGAAAACACAAAGCAGGCGGCACAACTGGTGCAACCTCTATCATGGACCTCGTGAAAAGGTTTTCGAAAAAGAGAGAAAGAATGTTTGAAAATACGTTTTGTCTTTGAAGGACTATATGGAAATACAATAAGAACCACTTCAACTATATTGCATTCAACATATAACTTGGTAGAAAGGAAACTTCAAGAAGTCATACCCCCTATAGTACATTTTAACACATAATTGATGTGACACTCTTGCATATGAAATTGATGAGGATTCAACATTTAGAATAAAATGAAGGAAACTATCCTAACATGCAATAATGACAAAATAACATAAAAGCATGATGAAACGGGGTTGAACAGGCATGCGGCCATGTGCAACACGCACTGAACAAGCATGACCGTCACACTTAGCTCGGTGGTAATTGACACATACTCCCCTTGGAGTTGAAGGTTCAAAAAACCCAAGTTCAAATAACCCATATCTCCCCGTTTGTTGCATGAGATATATGACCTTATGACCATGAGTTAAAATTCATCCACCTAAATGTTCTTTAATTAAAGAATTACTACTTTTTAGATTAGAGAATTAAGAAATAATGCTAATAACGATTACGATACTTTTTTTTAATCCAGCGATTCTGATACTTAAGAAGATGAAAGGCAAGAAACCTGATTCTTTGAACGAGTTACAGCAGTCCAACTCTGAGGATTTACATCGGCGGCCTCGTGGCTTATAAAAGCAATTGCCCTTGATTCGTCTTGTCTTTGAACCTTTCTAAGAGGTGGCAATACTCTCATAGTCCACAATAAAAAAGCTGATGGAATCAATGAACCTAACAAGCCAACAAGTTTGAACACAATAAACAAAAGCACACTAATAAAATGTTTTTAATAGCTTAAGAAACTTCGGAGGACAATACAATCTAAAAGAGGATGGCAAATTTCTCCCAATATTAACCCTTAGAAGGCAAAGAGGGCCGACTATGATCTGATACTCTAGTTTAGAACCCAGATTCATAAAAGAAATCAAAGGACTTACCCATGCAGAAGTGCGAAATCAAAAGGACTAATGCTTTTGCTATAAAAAAAGACTTAAGCTTTTACTCCATTTGTTATCTTGAAGCAAAGTACAGTTAAGAGAGTTTTGAATTTCTGTTGCACGTGAACTCTGGTAGCAAGTAGCACATAAAAATGGTTTTAATTGCTTAAATAACTTCGGAGGACAATACAAAATCTAAGAGAGGATAGCTAGTTTCTGCCAAAACTAACCCTAGAGGGTATGGCTGAGGCCAAGCACTCTATCTGATACTCGAATAGTTTGGAACTCGTATTCATATAAAAATCAAAAGGACTTACCCATGCAGAAGTACAAAATCAAAAGGACTAATGATTTTACTCCATTTGTTCTCTTGAAGCGCCAATTATAGGAAAGCTATCATAAATGATAGAGAAGTTAGAAACTGAAACGGAACATACATTAATGAAATTATAGACTACTATTGAAAGAGTCAACAACTTACAGGAATATCTGTAAGAAGATCTACCAAAGCACTTGTTGTAAAACAAACGACACAGACAACTGCTAGTCCACTAACCTGCATTGCATGTAACAGAATTATTCCAGAAACTTGAGGATTCTTAGATCTCAGAAAAAGATCCTACCAACATTGAAATATAGAATCATTAGTCAAATACCTTCTTCATCTCTGAAGATACTTCCTCAGAGCGTACTTTTTTCAATCTGTAAAATAACATGAAACCTGAAAATATTTCAGGAGGGAGAAGAAAGTAAACCCGGAAATGGATCAGTCAGATAAAGAGATTAAAAAAAAATTATACATTAAATGCAAGCTACCAAGAATATCATAATTCATATCAAACAATTGTGAACTTCTAAGAAAAATACCAAAATTATGAAGAGAAATTTTACTCACCATAGAAGCCTAGGGTTCCTCCTGTTAGAAGAACTGTAACAGCAATAAAATATTCATACACCTGAACATAAGCAAGACATTGAAATAAACAGCAATTTGGACTTCATTAAATTATTTAGATACATATAACTACAGGATAAGATACCTGCTGCAGGAAAAAAAATATAAAACTAAGAGTTTAGAATAATGTTAATAAATACTACAAAACGAAAGCACAATTTACAGTTTTTAAACACACAAACCACAAGGAATATGGATGTAGCTTGTTATTAAGAATAATACACCTGAACTGCTATGTGTGCGCCTACAAGCAAATGTCTTTCTGTCCAATGCTTTAAGAGCCGTGGCTCTCTATAAAGTGTCAATAATGACGAGCCTTATCAAGGAACGAAATGGTGTTGAAGTCATTAATTCTGATAAGTCCATAGCTCTAGTTTCCCTTTATTAAGATCATAATATCAATGCAACTTATGTCCAATTGGGATGGGGAATCATTAATAAAGAATAACAATGAACTCTAAATTTTTCTCTATCATTTGGAGAATCTTTGACTTGACTACATTATTTAATTATGCCCTATAGATTTTTTCGAGTCAATTTTATTAACTGACACGTCTTTCTTTTAGGAAACTCTGCTGTACAGCAGTTCGGTATATGTAACAAATGTAGACAATGTGAACGTGACCACTAGATTAATAAGTGAGTAATTAATACCCTAGCAACAACTGTAGAATCAATAGGATTTTTCCCTGCCCCAATCCAGATCAGAATGGAAACTGCTACAGTGAGGAAAATAATTAGCATGACAACCTGAAAGAGAGGGAATCGGGGATTACTGATATAAGATTACAGATCAAGGGTCTTAAATAATAGAAAAAATAAATATCAGGCAAGCAAATAGTTCATGAACACATAATACTTCACACAAATAAATGATAATAATTAAATGTTCAATATTTACCACAATTACAAATTTTTGCCTACTTCCAAGATGAATAGCAGGAAATCCACAACATCTTCGATGTCCATCTACACTTGATGAACCAGGTTTATTCTTTGAATTTTCCAACAAGGCCTGTCGAGTGTTACTTTCTTCATCATCGTCGTCGTCATCGTCATTTGCCTGATGGCAAAGGTCGACCCTATGATATCATATTCAATAGAAGCATATGCATACCATATAAATTACACAACATTGTGAATTGAATGAAATAAATTTTACAAGAAAATGCAATAAATGCATTAATATCCAACTTTGCACATTGGCATTATATTTTAAAATCTACAAGCACCACTGAAAGAGGCTTTAAAACCTAAGCATCAACATGGGGCGTAATCAGTATTAGAAAGGGATTTTACAAATTCAAGAATAAAAGCTTATACACTATGAACTGATGGAAACTTACCAGAAAGAAAGAAGTAGGAGAAAAGCTGCCAGAAACAGTATTTTGGGAAAGGCTGCAAGGACAATTCGACTCAAAATTATTAGTATACCCTACATGGCAACATCTATAGAACATACAAAGTTATAACCACTGTTGAAAACATACTCATGAGGACAAATCCAAACACATGAGACCAGCAGTGCCAGAGCTCAAAAATAGCAACAAGTGCAAATATGAAATATATCATATAGCCTGCAAGATTTCAAAAATAGAGATGAAGTTATGTTCAGAAGTTAATGTGAGGCCCCAATAATCAAAACGTACAGAAAAGAAAACAAAATAGACAACGAACATATGGTCAAAGTTAAAGACTTGTTGCCAGTGTGCTAGTTGCAGACGTGACATTTATACGTATGCACAAAAAGAGTTAGTCAACTGTCGTTTATAGTAAATAGCTTATAAGGCACTGAAGCAGTTCAAATCAATACCTGAAACAGTTCAACCACTACATAGACTTTAGATTCATCAAACTCACATAAGCCCAAATTTTTAACAATTTCAATACGCCCTAGACTCTATTTCAAAAATGGACCAGATTGATTCAAAAGAAGTATCAAACAATTTGATCCCAAGAACAGGGGTATACATATAGATATAGATATGGGCGGCATGTGGCATTAGTATTATAAAGGATTACTAGCCATCTTAACTTGGTACGTACTTACCCAAGTTAGAGGAGCCTATCATCAGATGGAGTGCCTGCAAGTTGAATTCCAAAAATAGATTACAATCACATAGTGAGAATATTAAAGATAAAATTAGAAAAAAGAAAGCAAATGATAACACACTAAGAAAAGAAATATAATCTTTTATTAAAGAGATAGAAGACGGTTAGTAATGGCGCCATTCTGTGGGAAGAATATATAGCTTTCACGTGCACTTTTAAGATACCAATATAAATTAAACAAGACAAATAGTAATGGAAAGAAATACTTAGGACTCAAAAGCTGAGATGAGATTTTTAGTTGTAAGGTTATAAAAGAAAATGTGAGTGTTAGCTTTGTAAAAGAATAAACTGCACCATATAAATAAAAGTAAACAAAATGTTGAATAGTGTTAAACTACCAATCAACCCAAAAGCTTAAGCTGATAGGTTGTGGTAAATTTAATTATGTCAACTAACACAAAACAATACTGATGCACTAGAATCAAAAGCACAAACATATAAAGCATCAGAATGGGTTTACAGAAGAAAACTCCGATGCCTTCCAATATCACAATCACATTGGAGCTGCTTAAAAGACCAGGCTAAGCTTAAGTATTATGGCCCAATGTAATTAGGGCTGCTTAATGGAAATTTGGTCAAAACAAGAATAGGAAGAGTGTTACAAGTTTGTATAGGAACTTTTCTAATATCAGAGAAATACTAGATATACATGGCTTTGTCTAGGAGTGCCCTTTCAATGAAATGTGCTTGTTTTCCTTAGAATATGGGGTGCCTCAAGCCTACCTTGCAGTTTAACGCGATGGAACTTTTGCATCTTACACACTTTGTGCCCAGGCTTCAAGGAACTATGGCATATCAGTACTTCAGTTGATATTGTTTCATTAGAACAATTAAGAACAACTATTATCTATATTTCCAAAAAAAATACATAACTTTATACTCTCTTAGTTATAGCATTGAAGAAGAATTAAAAACTGCGATTTACTTTTTGACGAGTCCATCCATCCCCTTGACTCCGCATGTGAATTCTGATGAGCTGGAATAAGAACCGGAATTATTAACACATTACAAAAGGCACCAATGATAACCCATTCACTAAATGAGCACACAGCATTAGCCATCACAAAATAACAGCAACACAAAAATTAATATGCAGGTAGCCAAGAGTGTGTTCCATATCTCATTGTCGTTCTTCGGTATGAAGAATTTAAAAAATTTAAGCTAGTTATTAGAAAATAATTGAGTGGGAAAAATTATGAGACAAGTATGGAACTCAAATCTCAGTCCTCATAATCGTAAGATTGAACGCATAATATATCACAAGCATTAGCATCACAAACTTAAATCCGAAAAAGTAGACATCGTCGATCAAATCCCGTGAGTAGCTGACTAACTGAGATAAGGAAATCCTAAGTTCTAAAGTGTGAATTAAAATAACAGAGAAAAAACTTAGAAGTTCAAATTAAAAATAATCTCAGTGTAATTCCTACGTAAAAGAAATGAACACAAAATCCTATATCCATTCGGCAATATCCCTCGACAATCGAGCTTTAGAACAGAACAGCCTACTTCATTCCAAAAGGATTCAGACCTAAACAAATGCTCATTGTCCGTTTTCAAGAAGTGTGCCAATGCGCTTCTAGACACAAGTGCCGTCCATTTACAAGCATTTGGATTTCAATTATCAGTGTTTCATGAATTCCGCAAACGTAATTTCAAATCATTTATAACCAAAACACAAATACAGCAAAAAATACATCACACATAGTGATCGACGGAAAAACAACGAAGAGGAAGACGAACAATCCTCAGACATCCTGAAGCAATCGTAATATCCAAAATAGCAAAAGAAATCCCCCAGACGGTTACCATTTCCAAGAGAGCTCACCTGCGAGGAAGCTATGAAAGCAAGAATGCCATTGAAGGAAGCCATAGCTACATTGAGAATGAGAAAGTCGACGGAAACACAAGCGGTGTTGGAGGCTAGTAATTCCGGCGCCATCTTGAACGGAAGAAGTTCTTGATTCTGATCGAGGGCAAAGACGACGACAACGACGGCGGCGGCGGTGGGGCGTGTTGTGTCGGCGGGAAGCAGCGGGAAGGATCTGAGTGTACGGGCAGACAAGAGAAGAAGCTGAAAGAAAGGCCGGTGCTGATTTGCTTTTCTGAAACTCTTGTCGCTGGCGATGGTGTGCGGCTTTTATTAATTCGTAATTAAAAATAAATCAACATGTGAAAATCATAAAAGAATTTTATATATAGAATAAATCATAAATCCTTTCGAGAGGTTTGGATACATATTTACATTAATTATAGTTAGAATGATAATCGAATTTAATAATTCATTTTGTATGTACATTTGGTTAAGGTTTGAGTTGAGAAATGCACACAAACATCAAAGGTCCTTCAATGGACATATATACTCGTCGTAGACTTTACTAATCTTCAGCTAACTCAACAACCAACAACACATCTTTAATATATTGAGGAGCTCCGACCAATAGACTATGATGCTTTAACTCCTTCATTCAAACGCGACGTCATGTAAGTAAGACCAAGTTTGTCTCGAAGAGCTTGGAATTGAGAAAACGACAACGATTTAGTAAAAAACTCCACAATTTGGCCTTTGGATGGAATATATCGAACTTCCAGCTATCTCTTTAGAACGGCTTCTCTGATCAAATGAATATTAATTTCGATGTGTTTAGTACGAGCATGAACAATAGGATTCTTAGCAAGAGCTGCAACACTAACATCATCGCACAATGTAATTGGAGTGGCAACCAAAGGAATTGACAATTCAGACAATAAGGAAGTAATCCATTAAACTTCACAAGCAAAATCAGCACTGGATCTGGCAACAACTGCTTGTTTCTTGGATGATCATGAAATCATAGTGAAGCTAAAGAAAATACAATAAGCCCCAACTGAGCGTCTATCAACAGGACATGTAGCTCAATCTGCATCAGAGTAACCATATAGACTGAAAGACATAACCGGTTGAATGGTTAAGCCAAGATCAATGGAACCTTTTAAATAACGAAGAACATGTTTCATCGCTTGCCAGTGTTGCATTGAAGGTGAATGCGCAAGTTGACTTGAATAATTGATGGCAAAAGCTATATCGGGGCGAATCATAAACACATAGTGAAGTGAACCAAGACTGTTGCGATATATAAAAGTGAGATCATTAAAGAGTTCAGTAGCGGCAGATTTTCTAGATGTAGCCATAGTCGTAGGAGTGGCTGGTGGTTTGAGAGTTGGCATATGAAGTTTGGATAACAAATCCCGCATGTAAGTGAGAAAGACATATGCATGATGTTGTACGACATGCTTGAAACCCATAAAGTAATGAAGATCGCCAAGATCCCTCAAACTTATTTTTGTAGCCGTTGTATAAGGTTACTGATTGTCGTACAATCAGATCCGGTAATCAAAATGACATCAACATATACTAAGATGACAAGTAGAGATTTTTCAAATAGTCAACCATTTTGAGGTTATTTTTCCTTGTTTGTTGTCGTATTCTCCTTAGACGATCTCGCTGAGCTGCTGCTTAATGACCATAAAACTCTTTAATCGTTTCCCACAGTTCCATGACTGAGTTACAAGTTGACACTTGTGAGGCAACCTCCATTGTCATAGAGTTATACAATAATTCTGTCAATAATTGATCTTCTCATTTCGAGTTTCCAGCTTTAACTCATTTCAATTTGTTGTTCTATTAAATATAACCACCAATATTTTTTTAGTAGTATTTATATATTCGATTCACTTATGGCTTTATTTTTTTTTGGTTATTTATCAAGATTTTTTGATCAGTTTGTTTCGGTTCGATTTTGTCGATTTTCGTTTATACCAATCACCACATGTTAGTAAAGATTTTTTTTAGAGGTAGATGTTAGTAAAGATTAGTTACCAAAATCTTACAACTTCTCTAGCTAATAGAGTGGTGGTATTCTTCTTTAGTCGCATTAGTAGGTATTGTAATAAGGCGGCTCATTATTGAGCGATTTTTCATCGTGATTTGTGTGTTTAATTGGTTTATTGGGTAAAGTATTATTTTAATTCCTAACCTTCTTAATTTCAATTCATGAATTTTTTATACTTTGTTTTTTTAGTAGGTGAACTTTCAATAGTATAATTTTAATACCATAAACTTTGATTTTGTTTTGCTTCAATATCTGAATTTTAAAAACATACTTTACACCGAGTTTGGAGGAAATATAATAAAAATGATTATGGAAAGAATAAGAATTATTAGGAGAATAAAAAAGGTAATGATTATAGAGATAACTATTATTTATGTTTTTGATGAACGGAATAGTTACTTAGAAAATTAAATAATTGTTATGATCCGAGTGAAAATTAGTTACAGAAATATTTTTTTTTCGAGAAAACGTGATTATAAAGAGGAACGATTTTCCGTGACTCAAACTCTAAAAAATATCTTCGTTCTCATTGTCCTTTTTATTCTTAGTGGCTCCAACACACTCTTATATTTTGTTTAGGCCATCCAAGAATAAATTGTGAAAATGAAGATGGTTCTCAATATTTGGGTCAGCCAGAATTATTCTCATAATCACGTTTTTCAAAATTCACTTGTTTATTCTTTTATTGACTACTTTTTATTTTTGATATGTCATAACAATAGTTTATTTTCTTCATAATTATTTTTCACTTCCATTTTACTTGTTATTCTATTTTCTTCTTTATCAATTCCTTTCGCCTCGAATACAAACAATCATTCACCTCATAATAATTCTCTTTTTTATTCTCCTCATAATTCTTATTGATCTGATAATCATTTCTATTCTCACTCCCTATTAAAGTTGATCTTTATAATTTATCTTGCATTTAAAAAACTATGGTAAAATACCATTTTGGTCCATGAGCTTGAACAAATCTAAATTTACCATTAACTTTGAACTTTGATCTATTTTAGTCCACGAACTTTCAAAAGTACAATTTTAATTCATAAATTTTGAGTTTTGTTTCGTTCCGTCCCTAAACTTAAAAAAAAAAAAACTCAAAATCGGTCTTTAACTTTTCTCTCTCTAAGAAAATTATCATGTTCATTAGTAAATTAAAAAAATGTATTTGCATTTTAATCTTAGATTGTATTAAAATGACTAATGTTATTGAAATAATTTCAATTAATATTCACTTCAAGATATTATATTAACAAATGTTTTTTTTGAAACTAATTACCATTAGACTTTTGACATTGACTAACATGAAACAAAACTCAAGGTTCATAGAATAAAATTGAACATTTAAAAATTCATGAACTAAAATGGAACAAAAGTTAAAATTTAGGAATCAAAATGATATTTAAAAAAAAAAATAATCGTCAACTTCTGTAACATTTATAGATTGTGTTACTATTTTTTTCTTTGATTGTATTAAAATTATTAATAATTAAATCCATTCTAATTAATATTCACTTAAAATTTTTATAAAAACTAATTTAAAAATTTTCTTTTATAAAGTAGACAAAAATTGGATTTATGAAAATATATGAATTAAAATAAAACAAATCTGAAAATTGATAGCGGACCGTTATAGAATAAAAGTCAAAATTTTCCATATTTCGTAAGTCTTCCTTGTGAGAGCAATAGCTTTTGGTGGCCGGAGGTCTTGTTCTCACTGATGTTTTCTCCGTCATCACACACAATTGTATTGGTTGAACTTTGTGCACTTGTCAAAAGAGACCAGTAACTCAGTGACATATGTGTAAATGTAAGGACTATAAAATCAGGTTAATTGTAACAATTAAGTTTTTGAATATTTAATTTGAGTAATCACTTCGCTTATGAACGCCAATTCCAATTTTGAAAGTTTAATTGCTTAATTGTTACCAACATTATCGATTCAATTTCAATTATTGATGAAAGAACAAAAAAATAAAATGAGATACAAAAATTTGAAAAATAAATTAATGTTTTATTAAAATAAAATTAACAAATTCATATCAATCAAAACCAAATCAAATAATTAAAAATAGAACCAATAAAATTGTCATTTATTGAATATCTATTGTTGACCAAATAACTGAAAAATCAAATAGATTGGTTTGGTTATAGATATGACACAAAATTGATAAACAAACAAACCGAAATCAACTCTATTGATAACCGAACTTTAATTGTAAATATTTTTTGATCTACCTAGGTTTCATGATTTAATTTTGGATAAAATATCATTTTGGTCATGAACTTTTATATTTGTTATATCTTAGTTGTGAACTTTTACCAGACCAATTTTTGTCACTAATATTTTAGCTTTGTTTTTATTACTAATATTTTAGCTTTGTTTTTATTTTGGTGCATAAAATTTTAATTCTTATAATTACACCAAATAAAATAACTTAAAATTGGTTATTATAGTAATTTTGAATCAATATTAATCATTGGAAAAAAGAATATTATATTTTTTTTTTTTTTGAAAAGGAATATTATATATTTTTTTTTTTGAGGGATAAAATAGTATTTTTGTCATAGTGCGCTTTATTGTCTGACGACTGAAGATCCACACGACCGATAATGGCGCCTCCAGCCACAGCGCCACCGTCAACCTTCCAGTCTCAGAGATCTCCTCTTTCCGGTGCCGCTGCCACCGCGTCCTCCCCTTTTCATCGTCTTTCTACTTTCAATTCCCCTCACTCCGCTAACACTACCACTACTGCTACCACATCTCCTTTGGATTCCTTAGCTTCCGATCCCGTTTTCTCCGCTTTCCTCTCTCCTTCCTTCTCCTCCACTTCCTTCTCATCCGCCGCTCTCTCCTCCGGTTCCCCCGCGTCCACTGCCGAGAATCTTCAGAAGGCCATCCGTCTCCTCGAATCGCAGCTTCGGAGTGAGGTTCTCTCTCGCCACAATGACCTACTCTCTCAACTCTCCTCTTTGAAGCATGCCGAGAATGCTCTCTCCACTGTTCGATCCGGTGTCTCCTCCCTTCAGTCTTCCGTTCGCCGTGTCCGATCCGAGCTTTCTGAACCTCGAAATGTCGTTTCCACCAAAACCGTTCAGTTCTCCAATCTTCACGAAACTACCGAGCTACTTCAACATACGATCCGTGTCCTACGTTTGTCTAAGAAGCTTCGTGACCTTGCCTCTGCCGATGAGCCTGAGAAGCTGGATCTCGCTAAGGGTGCGCAGCTGCACTGCGAGATCTTGAGCCTTTGCAATGAATTTGACCTAGCGGGCATTGACGTCGTTGATGAAGAATTGAAATGGGTTGGTGAAATTGGGGATAAATTGAGAAGCGAAGCTATGAAGATTTTGGAGAGGGGAATGGAGGGTCTGAATCAAGCTGAGGTAGGGACTGGTTTGCAGGTGTTTTACAATCTTGGTGAATTAAAGGCAACCATTGAGCAATTGATAACCAAGTATAAGGGTATGGGGGTGAAGAGCGTTAGTGTGGCATTGGATATGAAATCAATTTCGGGGTCGGCTGGAAGTGGATATGGTCCAGGAGGAATAAGGGGAAGTGGAACGCCGCAGATTGGTGGAGGTGGGAAGGCAAGGGAGGCGCTCTGGCAGAGGTTGGGAACTTGTTTGGATCAATTGCATTCAAATGTTATAGCTGTTTGGCATCTAAAGAGGGTCTTATCGAAGAAACGTGATCCTTTTACTCATGTTTTGCTGCTTGATGAGGTTATCCAGGCAAGTGGTATTCAAAACCTGTCATGTTGTTTGTATAGATAATCAAGATAGTCTATTTTCATACAAAACATACTATGTTATTTGCTACTGATTTTTGTTTGGATAGCTTCGCTCATTACCTCGAACTCGATTTCCATCTGGTAAGCATTTTCTAATATTTTGTCCGTCTTTAATTGACAAATGTAGGATATGAAACAGAGAAAAACTGGCTGCATTTGGAATTTATGACCACCTTGAGGTGGCATTGATTTAATTTAGTCTAGAAGTGAAAAGATATAGTAAAGGGGCTGTTAAATTCTCAAGCTGCTGATTTTTTCTGTTGTTAAATTTTAATAAAAACAGATGTTTAGTTAATTGATCATTTCGAGAATTCTTCTTCTAGTTGAGAGTTGGAATGATGACGAAATTAAATTTCGAACAGGTTTCTGTCTCAATTTTCCCCTACATGCTTTAAAGCTTATCCAAGTTGTCATAATTTTCTTTCCATCACTTGTTTGATACTTGTGTCCTTTTAAGAAACATCTTGCTAATTACTATTGTAAAATTAGAGATAAATATGCACCATGGTGGCTACCTATACCTACTAAGGAATTAAGGATTTAATATACTACAATTTTTGAGAATCAAATATAGTAATGTATCTCGTGAGATTAGTCAAGGCGCGCTCAAACTAACTCTAATACTCACGGATACATATAAATATATACACATATATACAGATATATACATATATACAGAGATATACATATATATGATTAATTAGAGATCTTTAGGCATGATGTTGATTTGCTAGATCTCAATCAAATTTTTGCAAATTAGACTAGTGTATATACTTCTGTTGAAATTTTGTTTAAATATTAATTAGTTTTACATACTTAATTGGAAACAAAACCTTTAATATACTCAGTTAAGTCCTTGTTCTGCCAAATTTTACTCCCACTTTGTCTATAGTTGTCTTAGAACTTTCTCCATTTTGGAACCGATTTCTTATATTGCTTAATGTATTGTTTAGGAAGGTGATTCCATGTTAACAGATCGAGTTTGGGAGGCTCTTGTGAAGGCTTTCGCTAGCCAAATGAAGTCTGCTTTTACTGCATCAAGCTTTGTGAAAGAAATATTCACTATGGGGTATCCAAAATTGTTCTCGATGATAGAGAATCTTCTTGAAAGAATTTCACGTGATACTGACGTCAAAGGGGTTATGCCTGCAATAAGTTCTGGTGGAAAAGATCAGATGGTTGCAGCCATTGAAATATTCCAGAACGCATTTCTGGGTTTCTGCTTGAGTCGCTTATCTGATCTTGTTAGCGCTGTATTTCCAGTCTCAAGCCGTGGTAGTGTTCCATCGAAAGAACAGATTTCCAAAATCATATCACGTATTCAGGAAGAGATTGAATCTGTTCAGATGGATGGACGCTTAACTCTACTTGTGCTACGTCAAGTTTGCAAGGCTCTTCTCCTACTCGCTGAAAGAGCTGAATGTCAGGTAGTTAGTTTTGTTGGTCATATTGCCATACTCTAATCACCACTATCAAATGTCCATACTGTTTTTCCATGCTAGATTTCACTACTTAACAATTTGTCCAGTATATCAGCAATATGACAATCCATCTATCTATAAATACCTCACATAACCTGGAAACATGTATAGCAGCATACGAAGTTTCTTCCTAGGAGTACAGCTTTGCTCGACCAACTTATATAATCTCAAGTATTTGGACTTAATGTTGTTAAAGCTCTTAAATTCACCCTGCATCCTTCTGTAGGAATGAAATGTTCTATTGATTTTCAAAAGAGGAAGAAAGTTTGTGTAATGGGATCTGGATGTTGTACTTTATATTATATCCGCTAGTTTAATGTTGTGTGATTTCCATGAAACCTAATCAAAGATGGACTTCTAATTGAGGAGGATTGTTCATTCCTAATGTTTTTTGTCTAAACTTTAGTTTGGATCAGGAAGTTTTATGTCTGGAATATAATTCTAAATGCTGCTACAAATTACAATATTTTTCAATACTTAAATATATTCTTACATTATGAGTTGACTTGATCATATTATGAAAAATTGATGGCAGATATCTACTGGCCCTGAAGCACGCCAAGTAAGTGGTCCAGCAACTCCAGCCCAGCTTAAGAATTTCACATTATGCCAGCATTTGCAAGAAATTCATACTCGGGTATCGTCTATGATCACTGGGCTACCTGCCATCGCTTCTGATGTTCTGTCTCCTTCATTAGGTTCAATCTATGGGATTGCCTGTGATTCAGTGACATCATTATTCCAAGCTATGCTCGACAGTCTCGAGTCCTGTATATTGCAAATTCATGACCAGAACTTTGGTGCACTAGGTGTGAATGCTGCAATGGACAATAATGCATCACCTTACATGGAAGAACTGCAAAAGTACATTCTTCACTTCCGTAGTGAGTTCTTATCAAGGCTGTTGCCTTCATCAAAAAATGCAGCCGTCTCTGGAACGGAAAACATTTGCACTCAGCTTGTAAGAAGCATGGCTTCGAGAGTGTTAATTTTCTTCATCAGGCACGCTTCTCTCGTCAGACCTCTTTCTGAATCAGGAAAGCTACGAATGGCTAGGGACATGGCTGAACTGGAGTTAGCCGTGGGCCAGAATTTGTTCCCCGTGGAACAACTTGGTGCACCTTATCGAGCCCTTAGAGCATTCCGCCCTCTTATATTTTTGGAAACATCTCAACTGGAGGCATCTCCACTACTTCATGATCTGCCAGCGAGCGTTATACTTCACCATCTATTTTCTCGAGGTCCTGAGGAATTGCAGTCACCAATGCAAAGGAACAAACTTACTCCTCAGCAGTACTCGCTGTGGTTGGATTCTCAAGGTGAGGATCAAGTTTGGAAAGGTATAAAAGCAACTCTAGATGATTATGCAGCCAAGGTAAGAGTCAGAGGAGACAAGGAATTCACAGCTGTATACCCTCTTATGCTTCAAGTAGGATCATCATTGACTGAGAATTCTCGAGCTACATAACATGCTTCATGTCTAAAACTGCGTTCTTTAACAAACCGTGAGGCCTGAACTGTGTTTTAACGATGATTCCTCGGCGATGATCTTATGGGATGATAGCAGAGATACCATGCCCGATCGATCACGAAATGAAGTTTAGGTACCAAGTCATTTACTCAATTATTTCAGCTTTATTAACTACACGAAGGTACCATCTCTTTGAGTTCCATTTCCCATGTTTTAAATGCAGGACCAGATTTTATTCGTTTTGCCGAGGCCATCACGGTGATCAACTTTGTAAGTTATGAACTTCATCACTTTTGCTTAGCCATGCCATTTTTTAAACAGATTTGCATGATTTTTCCCTTGTTTTTCTGTTAATTTGTCCGGCCATTTACCTAATAATAGCTCATAACTGTTTCCTGTATAGTATCTTTACTCCACTTTCTATGTGGTCAAATACAGACTTTCTATCATAGTCAATAGCATTACGGTGTAAAATCTTGTGTGGTTGAGTAAAAATTGTTGATTTTGATAGGTTTTACAGTACGATGGTTGACGTATGAATAGTTGTTTCTGGCATAAGAGCAAACAATAATGCGAATGGGCCATCGGCTTTTAATTATTGTAGTGGGTAGGAAAATAACTATTCTACTTTCTCTTTCAGAATTCATCAAAGCCTTTCCTTTTTATAATCAAACCATATCAAGTATATTGGAATTAGGGTTTGAGACCCCCGTGACATCAAAGCCTCATGTGTCTTCATTCTTTCGATGTCTTTTGGTGTCTGATCTAGGGACGAGCGTAGTTATCTTGGATATGATAGGGCGAAGCCTTGATTTCATGAATTAAAAAAAAAAAATAATAATAAAAAAAAAAAATATATATATATATATATATATATATATTGGAATGAGTAATATTTGCTCTCACACTTAATAATAATTTAAACTTTATAATGTCTTATGTAGTTTAGGTATCACTGATTGAAGTTTCAAGGTATTGTGGGTATTCAGTTAGCTGTCGATCAGGTACTTGTCTCATAAAATTAGTTAAGATCGAGTAATTGTCTAGTAAAATTAGTTAAGATGTACGTATGTTGGTCCGAATGAAAAAAGAAAATACATAAAAAAACTTATTGAGTAAGAATGCTATTGAAGAATTAGTTCTAACCTTTTTTCTTTTTTTTCTTTTTTTTTTTCTTTTGTTAGGGAATAAATATTTCAATATGACTTTTGTGATGAACTTCATGAAATGATTTAGTGGTGAGGAGAATCTTAAGTATTTAAGAGATGACTTAGAAATTAATTTTATATAGGATTCTTGATATCCAAACTTTTAAAGTTAGAGAATATATCACACGAGAATAGTTGAGATGTGCGTAAATTGATTTGGAGAATTAAAAAAAATAAAAAATATATATTATGATGTGTGCTCTCTACTAATTAGTGGAATGGCATTATGGAGGATATATCAATCAATATGCAGATTGCAGATGTATAACATGGGGGTAATTGATGTATATTTTATTTTGTTGATGATAGAGGTTTAAATCTCTATATTCCACAATTATTTTACTAAATAGCATGCACATGGTAGAATTTGTTATTGACAAGTTTAAACTTCAATTAAATAAAAGTGTGTTACATTATGGAACAAAGGTTAATAAGAGGCATGTCCTTGGGAAGGACAACTATCCCCTAAGTTAGAGACCACTTATTATGAGAAGTGAACTCAAGTAACACTCGTTAATGTAGGTAAGATTCGTCTCTCTTTTTTTATTTCTTCGTTCTTTTTGATTCCTTCACTTTCGACTCTGGTTTAGAATGTGATCACTTTCAATCGTCTAGCTAGGCAATTACGATCAGTTTGCTAGCAAAAAGAATGATCACTTCCGACTCTTAATCTTTCTAATATCATTCTTTTTGTTAGAGGCAACTATGATCACTGGATCAATGGTCTCTCAAGCGGGAACTCTTTTCCTTCTATAAGCAACTAAAAACGAATGTCCTTCTTCCTCCCATCTTCCTCAAAACTTCTAAACATGAGTTTGGATATGAATGATTTTGAGTGATTTGGATGGGTTTTATAGAAGGTAAAACTTGTTTGACATACAAATAAAGATGTTCATTTTCTTGTTGGGATCCACACGGGAGAAAAAAAATCCCTACAAGCTAAATGAAGACGGAGTATATATTCTCCTTTCTCGATCTTTGCATCGTTAATTTTTTTATTCTATTTTTTTATCAATAAATCTTAATTTTTTTTTGTTGATTTAAATATTTATTTAAATGAGTATTTCCTTTAATTATTAACAATATAGTTGAAACATTTTTTTTTTTTTGAAATATTATATGAAGAATTGTTTATAAAAAATTAAAAAAAATAAATGGGGATCTATTCTACCTGAAGAATCACAAACCCAATCCATGCCAAGAAATATTGGACGAAGATCAATTTTGGTAGTGAGCTTTCCTCTTTCTATCCCGCTTCGTGTACATATGTGCATAAAAGATGAATGTGACGAAAAATGAGTTTGAATTGAGAGTTGTGCGCGATAGGAGTAGAAGTAATATTGTGCTAGAAAATTAGTTTTGAGGTGTTTGTTTGAGAATTTATGGAGTTATTTTAAGCGTTTAAGTAATAGCTAGTTTATTTGAAGATTTTGGTAGAGTTTTCAAAAAAACGCGTTATTAATTTCTGTTTGTATGAAGAGTGTTTATGGAGCAGTTATGAAAATTTTTTTGTTGTTTTTGCTATGATGTGATATTTATGAATATTTTTAAATAAAAAAAAATAAAAAATTGAATAAAAAAAATTATTAAAAAAAAAATCAAGTTAGTCACGCCTGATATGGTCGCATCTCTTCACCCATGCTGTCCGACAACTTCTAGCAAAAAAAAAAAAAAAAAAAAACTCTAAAGACTAACACCTAATGTTAGTTCTCACCCAACACTAGCACCTAATACTAGTTCTCACCCATTTACTCCTTGAAGCGAAGAATAGGGCAATTGAATTGAATGATGTCATATGCTCTCTATATATAATTTGGAGTTAATATTGAAATGTACAATTCAGTGTTGAGAGTAATTAAAAATCTGACACGCATTGGGAAAATAAATGTCACACACAAATATTAAAAATAAAATAAATAAATAACTAATCAAAACCTTAAACTTTCATATTCGAATCAAATCCCATTTCCCATTTCATTCAATGTGAAAAACACTTTTTTCACGCCACTACTTTTGCATATGCATTTCCCATTTCTTTCTTTCTTTCCAAATCATTACATTAAAATTACTACCCAATTATATTATAAAATATGCAAATAATAATAATATTATTTTTTTTTAATAATAGAGGGAGAATAGGAGTTAAATAAGATAGTTGGAGTAATTAATTTTTCGTTTGAAAATTAATGTCAATAATGATTAAATAATATATTTGATGCGAAGTTTAATGAAAGGGTTGATAAGTAGTTTTATGAGTGTTTAAGAGCAGTTGTTTACTACAAAATACAATTGAGTAGTTGTTGAGGAACAGTGGTTTACCACTCTTTTTCTACCAAAAGATAATAATAATATAGACAGAGTTTAGTTATTATGATTTTAAAAATTATAAGTTAGTTCTTACGGTTTGGAGAAAATTAAAATTTCTTTCGTAAAAACTAAATTCTAAACAAGTTTAAGTTACAAAGAACAAACCTACTAAAAGAGAGACCATCGGAATACATCAAATGAATGAAAACTATAAATTAATGTCACAAATAAGTCTCGAACCTAAAATCTTGAAGGAAGCATATCTTCATACTCAAGACATCAATCAATTGCGTCATTAGTTCAAGACTCTCATTCTCCTTTTCTTCTCTTATTTTAATTTCATTTTTTTAGTTTAATTTATTTGAACTTTCATTTTCTTTCCTTTCCCCACGCCATAGACAAACAAACTTTAAAACCAACATTACCGAATATTTTTACAATCTCTTCATTTTTTTTTTTTTGAAAAGAACACAAACATTGATTGGTAAGGTGAAAATTAGGGCAGAGACCGACCCTTTTGGCCGTAGGGTACCCTACTCAAGGACCAACCCCAAGAAAATCAGCATACCGTATTAAATTCCCATTTATTATTAGAGTTTTATTCGAAAATGTGAACTTTGGTTTAATTGTGCGTAGAAATATAAAATTTAGTTCATATGTTTTGATAAAATAAAAAAATTAGCTCATATATATTATTCATAATTCGTAGGCGAATTAAATAAATTCTAGTTTATCAAATTTTATGGAATAAATTCTAATTTATCAAATTTTATGGATTAAATTCTAATTTTTCAAATCATAAGAATTAAATTGTATATTTTTTCAAACGGTAAGGACTGAAGTATAAATTTTAAAATCATATGGACTAAATTTTAATTTTCATCAAATCACATGGACCAAATTTATAATTTACCCTAAAAGTTTTTGGTTTATAACCAAAAGCAATGCATTTGTTCCTATAATGATGCCCAAGAAACCATCTATTTGTGGATAATGATGATTTAAAAATAAGAGAAAATGAAGCATATTATTTAATTTATGCTTAAATTTTATGGTCAATGGACCAAACCAAAAATGTAATGTGTTATAAATTTTATTGACAAAACCATCTTTTTCTTTTGTTGCTTCACAATTGGAAACCTATTCATTTAATAATAAGTTTTTTTTTTTTTTTTTTTAATTTATCTATATGGGGGTGTGGGTGAGATGAATGAGGTTCTTAATTTTCAAAGGAATAACAAAAAAATAAAAAATAAAATAAAATAAATGACGAAAGATATTTAAAATAAAAAAGTGAATAGAAGAAAAAAAAAAGAATTTAATCTATAGTAATCATTTATTTATGATTTTTTTTTTTAATTTTTAAATTATATTGGAGGATCAAGTAATATATTTAGTAAAGTAATAAAGATAAGCAAACTGTTTCGAATACTTTAAATTTAGAAAAAAAAAAAAAAAAAAAGTTTGATAGTGGTGTAAAGAATCTTAAAACTTGTTTGGAAGAGAGTGGATTGTGGAGATCACATGTGGAATATTAAGCCAAAGCACCAAACATTGGAAATACCAAAAAAAAAAAAAAAAAAAATCACAAGTGAAGTAATAAAGGTTGGAAATAACTTGGCAAAGAGACATTTGAAAAGTGTTTATATAAAGTCACAAACAAAGTCATTTTATTTATTATTCCCTTCCATTTAGATATAAAATTAACCATAACATATTATTTGAAACATACATGAAAGTTAGCAAGTTTTGATTCAAAAAACTATATCAGATTTAACTTTAAGACTTTTAATTTTCATACAATTGGGCCCTATATTTAATTTTTACTAATTTAACTACTATTTTTAACAAAATTTAAGGAAAGTTAAAACTTCTATAAATATTGTTGTAGGTGAAATTATTCCGGTAATAGCCATAGGCCCTCCTGAAGGGCAACTGAAGAAGTCTACCCCCTCTAAAGACCAATAAGATCAAAGTCGAGCTCAAGGCCAAAGAAGCCTAACAGCTCTAGGGAGTCGGCCGAGGGAATCCAGACCCCACGGGGTCGGGTCCAGTATAAAGTGACGACTGGATACCGCCGATAACGGTCGAGAGTCATGTCGAAAAGTCTGACCACTCCAAAGGGAGTCAGTCGTGGGAACCAGACCTCTTGGGGCCGGACCATGTCAAAATCTGATCCTTAAGTGGACGGTCGAAGGTGAACACCTCCCTAAAGGAGGGAAAGCCGTGGAGGTCAGAGCTCCTTTAATAGCCAAAGGGTACGGAGTTACACCAAGAAGCCTACACCTTTAAGGGATCAACCATGAAGGTGAGAACTTTCAAAGGTTGGCTGAGTCTAAGTAATCCCCTAGGTAAGACCGTTATACCTCTCAAGTGAACGATCAGGGGTTACGCTGGTGTTAATCTCGGACTTAAATTGCAGCCGTTACAAATGGCTAACCATTAAGTCACCATTAGTGAGCTGCAGCAGTTACACTATCGGATGTTATAAAAGTCGGGACATTCTCATTTCTCCCAAACAAAAATCAAATTGTAAGCACGTTCTAAAAGCTCTCAAGCGCTCTAAAAACTCTCATAAATCCGTTTATTAACTTAGGCATCGGAAGTTGCCTAATTGTCTTTTTTGCAAACTGCTCGTCCTCGGTATACAAATTGTATCTTTAGCAATTATTTAAAAATTTAAAATCTTAACAAACCTTAAAATTTAAAATGTCAAGACAACAGCTGAACATCAATAATGTCTTAGTATTCACTGGGCCAATAGTTCGAGTTTTCACAATCTTCTTTGTTGTACCAAAAAAAAAAAAAAACAAAACCTTAAAATTGTCAACAATACCAATAGTTCGATGACATTAATAATGATGAGTGGTTCCCAAATTGTTACAAAATTAAAAAAAGGAAACCCACAAATTCAAATTTAAATTGATATGCTTTTTTTTTTTTTTGAGATATATATTTCACACTGTACCCTGATAATCATGCCCGTTCCTAGGGCCGACACCAAAATTGAGATGCCCTTCTAGATGCGTTAGGTATGATTTCATAAAATTAAAAAAAATAGGGAAAAAAAGAAAATCTATGTTGTTATGACCCATTATGCTAATACATCCACCACCCTCTCTCACCTCCCCCTTCTTTCTTTCAAATGATAAGAAATAATTGATTTTGGTGATTTATTTATTATTATTATTTAAGTCATATTTGGTATGATGTGGTTTAATTAATTTGTCTAACAAAAGCACTATTTGTATGGATGATGCAAGAGAAGTAATAAATAAATAAATGGAAAAATAAAGAAGATAATTAAAGTTATATACTTAACCATTATGAGCAACTTTTTTTTAAAAAATCATTTTCAATCAATTTTTTTCCAAAGTCAAATTAGAAATTCAATAATATGAAAAATGTCAGAAACTAAAATTTATAATTTTAAAGATATATATAATCTAATATGTATATATATTAAATTACTTATCATGCATAAAACAATATTAATATTTTTTTGACATAACGAGTTAAATTTATAAACATCTAGACAAATTATTGATAATATTTTATTTTTTTATATTTTTAATGATTAAGTTTTATTAAATTTAATTATAAAAAAAAGTTTAAAATCCACTTTTTTTTTTAGTACACGTTTACAAAACAAATTTATTTTAATAATGAGTAATTTCATGTTAAATGATATTGATATTGATGTGCTTGAACATAATAATATCATTTATTGAACTATAAAAAAGAATTGTTAATTGATTGAGATAATATATAAGTTAACTTTTTAAATAAAATACATATAATACTATAACAAAAAATAAATAACTAAAAAAAAATATTTAAATTCAACTTTTATCAAAAATAAGTTTAATTTAGCTAAGATTAGAGTACTGGCGATTTGTGGTTTGATTCTCCGCATCGTATAAATCTCAAAAAATAAAATAATAAAATTTTCATTCTATTTATAGGTAAAATTACCAAAAGAAACACACATATTAACCTAAAATAAAATAAATTAAACGGATGGCCAGGATTTTGTGGATCGCTAGTTATTCGGATGAATAAAAATAATAAATTAGAGTTAAAATTTAGAGTTTATTAATATTTCATAAATATTCGCAAGTAATGGAGAAAGTTTCAAAGTACGTGGCGATATTTCACACGCAACTCGCGTGATTTTCTTTTATATATATATATATATAAATAGATAAGGAAAAAAGTGACAAGTCGGTTACGCCGTACCCGAAAACACCCCCACTTTCCTTACGTGCTTCGAATTGTCCGATTCGACACGTGGCAGATACCCACCATGTCACTCTTTTTACATTTTTAATTATATGAATATTAGAATTTTATATATTTTTATGAAATAAAAATGGTAAAATAATTAAAATGCTGACCGCTGTTAAAAAGAAATCTATCCAATTAAAAATCTATCAATTCTCTAATTCAATTAATTAAAATCAATTAATTGATCAGTTGATTGAATAGGAAAATTAGTAGTTGAAATATATAATTTCATCATTTATTTTTACAAAATAACTATAAAATTATTAAAATATTTCTGTTCATAGTCATTCTTAAATTTTAATATTGTTTTATTAATATTGTACCATAAGAAAAAATGATATTTAAATACAATAACCGTGATATTGTATTAAATTATCTCTAAACAATAAAATCAATGTGTCACTAATTTTATAGTAATATTTTTTTTTTAAACTGCTATACTTAATTTCAAGATTTGATTAATTTTTATAAATTTTTACTTGTTGTATCTAACCAATTTGAAATTACCTAAATGGGCATTTGTGTTTTAATTTCGGAAAATTTGTAAAATACATAATATATAAAATAAAATATGGGTAGTTTATTACTACCCATATTAATTTTAATAAATTGTAATAATGATATTATATTTTTTTATTACTTTAATTTATTTTATAATCCCTATTGACAGTTTTTACTCT
>JBBMEG010000004.1:7615979-7634745 GCA_037832605.1 Cyclanthera cordifolia
TCAATGTCAATGTCAATGTCAATACCAACTGTGTATATCTTAATGCTCATTACACACACCCATCAACCTATTACCCCACATCTCAAGCATTTCTTCCATATATCAAATTGATCTTGACCTTTTTCCCTTCCCACACGCGGTTTCGATTTGATTGAGTTCGATCGCACCCCACATATATGCTACATTTCTTTGAAGTTTTCAATAGCCTGCAGGTAATCTCAACATGATTCTTCAAAATGATATCACTTTTAAAGTTTCATTCTTGGAATTGGATGTCAACTTTTCTTGGATTGAATATTTACTCGAATCGCATGATGCTTCGTCTCAAAATCAAAAGACAAAATATTTATGTTCGTTTGGATTTGATTTTACAAATCTCATATCGGAAGGGTGTGTGTGCCCGTGTTATAATAAGGATTTGATTTATATATTCTATTCAAATGCATGTTATAAATGACAAAAAGGTCAAATTTGATAACATGAATTCTATCTCAAAAGTAATCAATAATGGGTAGAGTAGTTTGTCTATATCATAAATGTTGTGACTTACCTTCACATTTTCAACTTGAAATCCTATATCAACATCATCATAATGCCTCTTTGGATTCACTATTAGAGTTGAATCAAGTCTTCTTTTTTTTTTTTATTGAACTAAATACGTATTTGAATTTAATGTATTTTGATATATATATATAAATATATATAAAATCAAAAAATTAAAGGTTTGTTTCCTATATCTAGGATAACCAAACACGAGACGTCTACAAATTAATGTTATAGGTGGTGAATTTTGAATCTAGAATCTTGAAGAGAGCACACCTTCGACCACTACATCATCTCTTGAAGATGAATTCTGATATTATATAAGATAGCATAAAGTAATCTCAAAACTAAATATTTATTTTTAGATATTCTCATCTTTCCAATGTAAGATCTTCAACACAATCTCCTCCAGTACGCAGAGATTCGTTGTTGAAATACACGACTCGTTATTCGAGAACCATTACAAGAAATCAAGGGCTAATAATCAAATTAACATGATAGGGAAGTGGAAATGAAACCTTTTTTTTTTAATAAGGTGTTTGAGAAGGTGGAATTGAGCTTTATAGAAAGACAATAATAATGGTGGATGAAGATAAAGAATCCCACCATCTCTCTATTCTTAAAAGCAAAGCCTTCACAAACCACTCCCATAGGAATCATATCATAAACCCTTTTGATTTCCTTTTTGTGTAATGTGGGAATTTCAATGCTATTTCAAATCACTCTTTCTCTTTTCTTTTTTTTTTTCTTTTTTTTTTAATAATTATTTTTTCAACACATGAAATGAAATCTCATCACCAAGTACTCTGTTCTCAATTTTGATATTTGAGTGGACTATGTCTAAAGTTTTAAAAACACATCATACTACTTCTTTATATCCGATTTCGAAATCTCAATCGAACTCTCTAATCATGTCGTTGAAATGTGTTACCAGCTTTCGTTGTATTACTTTGAGTTACATCTAAGTTTTGCAGCTCAATCACGTGACACTTTTTTTTTGTTTAACTTATAATGATTGAGAGGGAAAGAATCTAAGTGATGACTTCTTTGACTAATACTGTTGAGCTGATGCTCTATTGGCACGTGACATGATGTTATTGTTTGTGCAATAAAACTAACTGTGCTTTTAAAAAATTAATAGCTATGTTTACTACTCCATTGATAACATGTTGTTAAAACCACAATTGTTTGTGGCTAGCTATCTTCTTTTAAAAAACTAAAGTTTGGAGTGAAATCTTAGTTTTGATTTTAAGGATAAAATATCATTTTGGTCTCTTAACTTTCACCTTTATTTCATTTTGTTTCATAAACTTTTAAAAAATTAATTTTAATTCATAAATTATAAATTTTGTTTTATTTTAATCCCTAAATTTTGAAAAAAAAACCCTAAAATTAATCATTTATAATAAAGTTTAAGTCAATATTAATGGAATTGATTCACTAATATTAATATTTTTAATACAATCAAAGATAATATTTAAAATTTATTGAGGAAGATGATAACTTTCTTAAAAAAAAAAAAAACCTTCTTTTCTTCTAAGGATCAATTTTTTAAGTTCTTATGAAAGTCCAAAGGCCAAAAAAGAACAAACTTTCAAAGTCTACATACTAAAATTAGAATTTTAAAAGTTAAAGGAATTAAAATAGAATAAATCTTAAAATTCAAGGATTAAAATTTAATTTTTGTTGTTTTTAATAGAGAAAAATGCACTAATAGTATTTAGATTTTGAGTGCAGCTTTCATTTAGTTTCCTTTTAAAATATGAAGCTTTTATTCGACATTTTAAAAATACTTACTTTTACTTTTTGATGTAACAAAATCGTTAATGACATAATGTTCATTAGAGTAACGACTAGAATACTTTTAAATTTTAATAGGTTAGATGAATTGATTAGTCTTGACACGAATTTAATTCATAAAAGAAAATAAGATATTGATTTTAAGAAACACACAAGAGTTAAAATTAAAATTGAACGTTGACAAAATGTTAAAGATACAAATGTTTGATTTTGAAATATTAAGATTAAATAGAATCTATATCCAAAATTTAAAGGCTAAAAATATAATTTCCCCTTTATAATTCAAATTAGTTTGATGAAATTTAATAGTTAATAGAACTCACAAAACAAGAAAAAAAAAAAAAAAAATCTTGATTTACTTATCTGAAAATTCAAAAAAAAAAAAAAAAAAAAAAAAAAAAAAAAAAATCAAATTTGAGATTGAGATTGGAATAGTGTTGTGTCTGAAAATGCAAGCACCAAGTTTATTTTTTCTTCATTCCATTAATTATAATAAAAACCCAAGTGGCAACATTTCACAATTCATCTTCATAAGGTGGCTCCACACTTACCACTCCAAAGCTTTAATGAAAGTGACAAACTTTCCTCATAGTTCTTCAGTGGAAGGCTTTTGAATTTTGATATTATAAAAAAAAAAAAAAAAAAACTTGATTTACTTGTCTCCTACAAGTACCCAAAAAAAAAAAAAACCCCATTTTGGGGGGTTTTTTTTAGTATAGACCGAGAAAATGGACTACAAATCATACATAGATGACACAAATATTCTCAAATAAACGAGAGTAAAATATCAATTTTTAAGACTAAAATGTGAACTAAATTATCACCAAACGATAAAACCAGAGATCTATTTTAAGTTATCCACTCAATGAAAATATGATTGAGAATACAATGTATAATTGTTTTTTTTTTTTTTTTTTTTGTAATGGCTTGAAAGTTGAAAGTGACTGAACAAGAAAATCAGAAGGTCTTATTTTGAATATAAAAAGAAAAGGAAATTAATGGAGGAAGAAAGTTGGGTAAAATGAATAAATGTAGAAATGCATTGTATTGGTTGTGGAGAATTGGGTGATGAGGGAGATTGGTCCCATTTGCCTAAGAACTCTCATTATTTGTCACTTGAATTCACAACCCCCACTTGTATTTCTATTCTCTATAATAATAGTCAATAAAAGAGACAATTCCTCTTCCATGCTTGGACAACAATCTTTCCTCTATTCAATTCCCCCATTTATTTCCCAACCCTTTTACTCTTATCTTACTTTCTCAAACTTTTCACTTTTGTTTGGTATACTTTTTACTTCTAACCCAAAAAAAAAAACAAAAAAACAAACAAACATAAGAGTTTTATTTCTTCTCTTACCCTTCCTCTTCCTCTCCTCCAAATCCAAACACCCCGTACCTCAACAATAATACCCTCCATAGAAAACAGGTTAGCTTGACCAGTAAAAAGAGGATGATAAGCATCAGTCCAAATTGAGAGGGTGCTTTTGAGAGTAATAAGGACTTGGTAGATCAGATAGGAATTTAGAATGTTGTTTTAGCAGAGGAAAGGGAAAAGAAGACCTAATTTAACAAATACAACATAATAAATTTAAAGCATCTAGTTGATTTTTTTGAGGTGAGGTTATGAAAGGTTTTCAGAGAATTCATATTCAACTCTGATTTTTTTTTTCACTCATTACATCAGAAGCTAAAAAGGAGGAGAGAGTGGGAAGATATGTGATTGCCATCATGAATAATGAAGACAGGCACAGTAGAAGAAGAGCAGGCCTGACAACATGGGATCCACTCCCACTCAACCTTCCCAACTATGATGTCTCACATTAAATCTACCAAACCAAACAAAAACAACTTTACCTTTTCCTTTTTCTGCTTCAGATCCATCTCTTATGCTTAATAATGGACTTTACCTTGTCAACCATTCATACATTGATGCCTTCCTTCTGCGTGTTCCCTTTCTGACATGTTTTTGTGTATCTTCAAATTCAGTATCTCTGACCTGGAATACAAGTTCATGTGATGTTATGTAAGATGTAAGATGTTAATACAATATCACTCAACAGTATAAGTATTTGCAGTCATACCCTTCATCTATAAGTATTGGCAGTCATACCCTTCATCTATAAGTATTTGCAGTCATACCCTTCATCTAAACAGGAAATTAAGGGGTCTTTGCAGTAAGATAATGAAATGATTATGAAAAATAAGTATACATGAAAATACAACGTTTTAGAAATGTTTGAGATACGGAGGGAACTACTTGTGTTTGGAGTACAGTTAATGATAAATTATATGTGTTTGGAATACGGGGAGAACTACTTGTGTTTGAAAAATTATCTCTATTTGAGATACGGAGAGAACTACTTGTATTTAGAGTGACTTAGCCGCATTCTAAGCTCTCTAGTTGAGCCGCTTCGTCCTTCTAAGGACCGCAACATCATTTGCCATAACAAAATATTGATCAAGAGGAAAATGGACAGTGAAGTAGCGTGAGTAAAATATTATTGGAGAATGAAGAGTAATTATGAATAGTGATTATTAAGGAAATGGTTCTGTTGTAAAGAAAATATTCGTCATATCCAATTTGATCCCTTTGCCCCCAAACATTACTAAAGATTCTTTTAATATAAGCGTCATTGCATAGTACTTTGAGGCTACTAAACTGATTTGTTAAAGGAATAATTGTAGTATGAGTTTAGGCATACAATGGATAGTTTTCCTAAAGATCTAGAATACAAACTCCAGAAACTATCCATTTTGAACCATCTAAACAAAATATTTTCAAAATAATGCACATTTATTCACAAGGTTTTGGCTCAGATAAACTAGGATGTTCTAAATATAATTGCAAATTCAGAGGCTGGCTGTTCATGGACTTGATGGGGGTGATAACTGGTGGTTGTTGCCATAGCTTTGTATCCGTTGGGATCCATAACTCTGCATCCTTACTTGTTGCACCTGCTGAACTTGGGAGGGTTTTGAAGTAGGCAGTTATTTCCCATTTGCAATCTGTTATATACAAAAAGATGAAGTTATAGAAGTTCATGAATCTTTTTTTTTTTTGAAAGCCAGAAAATCGAAGCTTTCGCTCAACTATACCTAGGGTAACCACGTCTGTCCTTAGGCCGGCAATAGGGGACATTGAAGGAATGGAAACACGAGAGGTGTCAAACAAATTAATGTTACAGATGGTTATCAAACTTGAGACGTAGAGGGGAGCACACCTTCAAAGCTCAAATTTTCAACCACTTTGCCACTCTTTGAGACTTCATGCAATCTTTTATGACAACATTAACCAAAATGTTCCAAGATTAGTGCTTAAAGAAAAGGTCTCACCAGATGGAAGAGCCTTGGTTAGAGGTTCTGAAACAGATAGCTTGATCAAGAATGATCTTAAGGCGAACTCCAGGTCGGAATTTTCGACCTTTGATTCATAAGACTGGTTCACCATGAGCTTGAAAACAAATCTCTCCACTTGAATATTTTCACCATTAAAAAATATAACTGCCACTCTGTCCACCAGCCCCTGGTTATAGACGAAACCAATATTCAGCTTCAAACTACTCAGGAAATCGCATGAAAAATTGTTTATGACATTTATTGTTATTTCTTTAGTTTTCTTTTAGCTTATAAAGTTCCACAGTTCCGTGTTCCTGTGATTAATAAAATAGATTGGCTCAGAGATGGAAGAAATCATTGAATTATAATTTATCCATCAAGAAAGAAACCAAGACAAATATTGTTGTAAGAAAGCAAATTTTCTCTACCTAAGAGAAGATTAAAAAAACAACTTGATCTGAATATAAAATCAATGATGCAGTGGCTTCATACACATTATGCTCAGATTCTCAAGTTTAGGGTGAAATCCAAATAGCCAGGTACTGCTGGATATGCTCCAAGGAAGTAGTTAATTATTCAAAGTTCTTTAATTATTAAAAAATTACTGTTTCTCTGAAATCAATCCAGTTGGATATGTCATATTGCAACTGCTGGATATGTCTTATAATGTGAGAATACCAGTAAAAAACAACCCATTATAAGCTAATAGCCTTAACACCTAGCATTTCAAATTTAATCTTCACATCTAATACTTACAACAGAACCCAATAGTTTCTTTCACTGGTTCCTACCATAAACAACTGCCTCCCACTTTTCCTAAAATCAATCAAGTAGCCATGTGCAAGAAAAAAAAATCCACTGTTCAAGATTGTCCTTGACAAAAGGACCTGGTTTCAATTATAAAAGGCACATGGGTAGACAAGAAATTTAGGACTATCTTTAGCATATAGAGGACAAGAATGCAAGTGAATGGTGGTCAACCTTTTGAATGAAAGGAAGTAGCCCTGAAACAGTTGAGTGGATGTAATCCTGCAGCTCAGGATGGCGAGCCCTCTGCGCAACCGCATTCATGTACCTTCTTCTTTCAAAAGCACCTTCATATAAACGCCGCCAATAATTAGTCACTTCCTTTTTTTTTTCTTTCTGCTCTTCGATTTAACTAATATTGGCTAAAATTGTAGCTGTATCTTTTCCCAAGGGAGGAATTTAAATTTTTTAGGTTTCCTTGGTGTCGGTTGCTAAAACTAAATTTCCCTCCACTTACTAGCTAAGTTTTTAGATTGATTAGTAGTTTAAAGTGATTCAACATAGTATGTGTTGTATTACGTTAAATCACCAACCAACCCAAAATCTTAAGCTTGTGGGTTCAGATAAATATAATTATATACACCAACACTTTTCTTATTTGTGATTTTAGAAATTTGAGAAATGTCCTTGAACAAGAGGAATTCAATTTTAATTGATGAGAAAATTACTTGGTAGGGTCCGGAGCTGATAAACTCCTTTACGTTTTACGTATAAGAGGAGGAACAGGGCTACTATTCATGAATAGTTAGTCAAGGAGTTGTTAGTCAAGGAGTTAGTGTTTCCTGCTATAAATAATAGTTACTCACGTGTGGGGAGGGGATATTTTTCAGGCGAGTATTGAGAGTGGGTTGTGGTTGGTGTGTACTGTTTTGACCAAATTAATGACCAGAAGCGTTCTTATCATTTTGGTATCTGAGTCTCAATCTTGAATTCAAGTTTCTTTTAATAAAAAAATTCTTTCTCTGCTTCAATGTCCACTAGAACGGAATCGAGAGTAGAAATTGTTGAAAACAAACTAACCGATGTGCCAGGTATTATTCAACAAGAAATAACTAATGTAGTGAAGTTATGGTTGCCGATCAAGAGAAGATCATCGGCCAAAAAATGACAAAAGCCATGAACGCCGACATGGATAAGCTGCCGGTTCGGTTGTAAGAAGATAGGTAATCTGAAAGCGTTGAACAACAAGATTCCAAGACTAACGAAGGATGAAAAGCAGGAGGTAATTAAGATTGACGATAAAGAAGTTTTGAATTTGAAGAAGTCTTTAGCCCGTGTTTTAAATTTGTGATTGTGGAAACTTGAGGTCCCTATTTTCGGTAGTGAGAATCTACAATAATGGATCAAACAGGTTGAACGATATTTTTCTATTAACAGATTGACATAATCTGAAAAATTGGAAGGTGTGATCTAGTGTTCAGAAGGTGTCGCACTCAAATAGCACACTTGGCCGAAAGTAGAAGACCCATTGAGAGTTGAGACGAGTTCCAGCAAGTTCTACTACGTTGCTACACTCCGAAGAAATTAAGAACACCTCACGAGCATTTCTTCTATTTTATGCAAGAGACTTCGATTAAGGAGTACCGTGAGAGATTTGAGAATTACTCGTCATACGTTACTTTGGATGACGACTCACTTGAAGGAAAATTTGTACAAAGACTTGAATAAGATATTAGGGTTCAAATGCACATTAGATTGTCTAAGGGGTTGATACCTATTATGGAACAAGCCGAGGAAATTGAGGACAAACTAAGCCATTTTGATAGTAAGAACCAGAGAGCTAAGATCACTTCTGATATCTTTGGAAGATGACCTCTTTTGGAGCACTAACGAATTTAAGGACGATAAGTGATCAATTTAGTAAGTCCTTTAGTATTCCTTTTAAAGGTTTAACTCAAACAGAGCTTCAATCCAGGTGTGAGAAAGCCTCTTTTTTTTTGTGACGAAGTTTTTTTCAATGGCCATCAATGTAAACAAAGGGAGCTCTATGAACTCGAAGTTGTAGTTGATCAAGAATATTCTTTTGATCTGTCCATTGAGTGCCAAAATATTGATGTCGTCGATCCATTTTTGATGCAAGAAGACTCGTAGCAGGTTGTTGTTGAACTAGCTCTTCATTCGATGGTTGGCATAGATTCTCAACGAAATCTCAAGCTTTATGGAATTTGGTTCTTTGTTTACAACGTCAATGGCATTATGTTGGGATCTCGAAATACGATTCGAGGATCTACAATTTGTATGAATTTGGTTCTTCAAGTTTATGGATTGATTATTATTCACGACTTCTTTCCAATGACTTTAGGTAGTGCATACATCATTTTGGGTGTTCATTGATTATCTACTCTGGCGATATTGTTACGAATCATCAACAGTTGACTGTGACATTTAAGTTGGGTACCTCTTCGATCACATTAAAGGGTGACCCTTCATTAGTTCGTTCCCAAATTTCTCTTAGATCCATGATTAAAATGTTTAAATTGGAGAAGGATGGGTTCTTAATCGAATTCAATGTGGCTGAAAAGCTGCCTATTATGCTGATTTCCTTAATTGAATTCTACCTCAGATTCAAGAAGTTCTACGTGATTTCCTTCTGTTTTCAGTAGACATTGGCATTGCCTCCCATTAGAGACTTGAATCATGGAATCGACCTTCTGCCAGGGACAGTTCCTGTTTATATACGGCCATTGATATCGATTGTTTTTGGTATTATTCGGCCAAGCCATAGTATGTATTCCAGCCTTATTTTATTAGTTCGTAAGAAAGATGGAAATTGGCATTTTTGTGTTGATTACCGGACTTCAAATAAAGCGATAGTTCCAAATCAGTTTTTCATTCCAGTGGTCGAGGAGTTGTTAGATGAGCTTTATGGGTCTCCTATCTTTTCCAAAATTGATTTATGTTCGGGTTACATTAAATTTGAGATAAGGATATTGGCAAGACGACATTCTAGAAATCATGAAGGTAACTACGAGTTTGTTGAGATGCCATTCGACTTACATAATACACCGACCACCTTCCAAGCTCTCATGAATAAGGTATTGGATCCGTATTTGAGGATGTTTGTTCTAGTTTTCTTTGCGACACCCTAATTTACTGTCAATCGATAGAGGAACACATTCAACACCTCCCTGCTGAGTTAACTATACTTGAGGAAAACACTTTGGTAGCAAACTTACATAAAGTCGTTTTGGTTTACACGAAGTAGAGCATCTTGGCCACATTATTTCGAAAAACGAGATTGGGGAAGATCCTTCCAAGGTCTCGGTTATGGAGCACTAGCCAATACCAAAGAATTAGAAAGAACTTCGGGGTTTTCTTGATCCTACTAGGTATTATCAGAAATTTGTTCGTCATTAAGGGAAGATTGCATTTCCCTTAACTGAACAACTTTGGAAGGATAATTACCTTTGGTCATCTGAGGCTACTGCAGATTTTGCTAAACGTAAGAAGGCCATAGTATCTGTTCATGTTTTACAACTTCCGGATTTCTCTAAGATTTTTCTTGTTGAGACTGATGCATTAGAAGTTGGGGTTGGGGCTGTTCAAATGTAGGATGATCGGCCTATTGCATTTTTTAGCCATACCTTAGATCCTTTACACAGGAATAAAGCCATTTATGAACGGAAAAATTGGCTATTGTCTTCGCCGTTCAGAAATGACGGCCTTATTTACTTGGAAAACATTTCATGGTTTGAACAGATCAGCATAGGCTCAAGTATATTCTTGATCAACATTTGATTATTGGGGATTATCAGAAATGGCTTATCAAGCTCCTTGGTTATGATTTTGAAATTGTTTATAAATCCTAGACACAAACTCATGACCTCCTATTCTAATACCATGTTGAATTATATTAAATTATTAATCAACCCAAAAGCTTAAACTTGTGTATTGGGATAATATTAAATTATATCATCAGTTGAGAGCAGAAGATTCTTGGTCCAAACCCTTGCCAATTCATTTCATCCCCAATTAATATTGATTTCTACTTGATTGAATTTTTTAAAATTCACCGGCCTATAAGTGAGGGGAGGTGTTGGTGAGTATAATTATATTTACCTCAATCCACGAACTTTAATCTTTTGGGTCGATCTATGATTTAACATGATTCAACGCCTTTTAAAGTAACACACAACTTTTCTTAGTTATTAGGTAAAAGTACCGTGAAACAAATTCCTGCAACCACCATACTTTATAATAAATAAAGCAAATAATATGATCTTAAACAAATAGAGTAAAGAAAGAATTGCACCAGAAGGATAAATGCCTTTGAGGAAGACAATAGATGTAATGGCCACCTCCAAGAATTCAACTAGAATCTGAACCGTTTCACCTGCATAAATAGTTAGTTCAACA
This sequence comes from Cyclanthera cordifolia, assembly GCA_037832605.1. Lineage (NCBI taxonomy): Eukaryota > Viridiplantae > Streptophyta > Magnoliopsida > Cucurbitales > Cucurbitaceae > Cyclanthera > Cyclanthera cordifolia. The sequence continues at coordinate 7,626,825 of JBBMEG010000004.1, forward strand.
GTAGAGTTAATTTCATTCTCATCACAAGGAAACTAAATTAACAGGGGGGCTGAAACAAAGAAAGATAAAATGGTAAACCTTGAGGCAGTACTTTATTTTCTCTTGAGTCCATTTACTAGATAAATTGAAGGGCTACGGTCTTTACACTAGACGTTCAAATTCTCAACATATACATCTAAGCAATCAAATAAACGATCTTGAGCATACTTTGTTTGACTGCACCAAGTAGCAAAGACAACCATTATCTTTAAGCTTCACAAATATCAAAGATGGTATAAGAATTCAGATGATTAGTTAGCAACTCAAAAGTGGTTTGTTTGTAGATTTTCAAATCAGTATTTACTAAATACTTTTAATAGAAACTACATCCAAACGAGTTTTTAACTGCAATAATTACTTTTAAATATTCAAAATAAATTCTCGTTCTAAATATTCTTAAAAACTATCTCCAAACAAACTTTTGACTGCAATCATTACTTCTAAAAACTCAAAATAAATCTTCATTTTAAATACTCTTAAAATTTGCATCCAACCATCCTTAAAAAACTTAAATTGCAAACGTTTTCTCTTTCTCCTAACATGGCAGCCGACAATCACCTCTTTCATTTACTTCTTTCTGATTCTTCGTCTTCTTCTTTCATCACTAAATTTCGGTTTTATAAAGTTCATTCAAACGCCGGCAAGCCAGCACCATGAAATAACGGTAATGTTTTTTTTTCAAGAACTTAACGGCACGACACATGAACGAATCGTACGATTCAGCTGTTTTGCGATTCAAAACCGATTTTGCTCGGTTGCGATAAGAGTCGTGCGTTTCACAACGTTTTTAACAACTATTAAATCCTTTTCCAATTTCGGGAAACAGACCATAATAAATCACGACGAATAAAAATCCAAAAAAACAGAAAAGACCCAGAAAAATTCAAGCAAATAATTCTTGAGAAATGTCAATCTAACACAAAATTAACAATGAAAGAACCAACACCGAAGAGACTTCGACGATTTCTATTCCTTTGTCTATCTTTCCTTTGATCTCTTAGCAAGTAGTGAAACTTACAAAACATGGGTCGCGTTCCATTAAGCTCTCCATTCCTAGAATTGTGATTGCAGCGATGAATCTGTAAAGTGCTGCTGACCTTTCTGTATAGCAGACTCCAATTGCAGTGTCGAAGAAGCTTAAGCTATCCAGTTCCAAATAGAAAACCAGGTTAAAATAGCCTCTTCGTAAACCATCTCACCGATTCGACCGGTTTGGTTTGGTTTGGTTTTTCTCTAAATTGATTCAACTCTACCTTACCATTATAACTTCTAAATTTTTAAAATAAATGTAAACACTCTTAAAATCTGCATTTTTTTTAGATTATAATAATTGGAGATAAGGAGATTCGAACTCGTAACCTCATCATTCGAAGTCTATTATTTTTTTTTTAATTGATTATCTTTTTTTCCTTTTATTGTTTTTTTTTTCTGTAAGATATTTTTTTTATGTATTTTTTTTCTTTTTTTTGTTTGAAGTTTACACTCTTTTTTTTTTTTCATTTTAGATAATCTTTGTTTTATCTTATTTCATTAATTATTTTTTATGATTGTCATATAAATGTTTAGGGATTAAATTGAATACATTGCCCGTTATAAATCATAATAAACGTTTAGGGTTTAAATTGAATAAATTATATATAATCTAATTTATTCAATGAATGTATTCAATCAATTAGTACTATTTATTAATAACTCAAAATCAATTTATAATATGCAATGATTTAATTTTGTTTCTAATAACATTATTTAAAAATTGGTATTTGACTTTAATATAAAAAATAATTATTTGAAAAATCATCGAGGATTTGGTATTAGAACTTAATATAAATAAATAATTATTTAAAAACAAAACATAAATTAAATAATAACACTTTATTTTGATTTAAAAATAGCATTTTAATAAAATTATGAAAAGTGAATTGTTTGAACATTTATAATAGATTGTTTTCAAAATAAAAGAATTTATAAGTTATAATCCAATTTTAGGACTTTGTGACTTTGGTGTATTCAATAAATTATAAAAATGAATAATGTAATGATTAAATTCCAAAACAAATATCATGTTTAAGATGTAAATTATTACGACAATTAGAAATGAGTGGTTAAAAATGATAATAAAAATAAATAATTATTTTAAACTGTAAGAAATGACCAATCATTAAAAATTAGTGATTGTTTTAAGTGATTATGAATGGATGATTACAATAACTAGTTAGGATCTGATTGTTTGAAAAGAAGTTAAAACTTTATTTTCTTGATCTTATCAATCATCAGGTTTATATGATCAATCCAAAACAATGAAACCAATGCACCATCAATCATTTTTGTTCATGATAATATTTTTTATCATTCAACCACCTCTATTTATTTTATTTTTTTTATTATTATTATTATTATTTTTTTAGATTAAAACTTCGATGACTTCTATTCGTTTTTTCGATCTTTAAGCAAAGTAGTGAAACTTACAATGGATCGTATTCCATTAAGCTCTTTCCTTTTCATAATTAGGGATGCTCATAAACCGGTCCAACCAACGAACCGATCGGTTTGGTTTTTTCTCATAATAGATTCAACTCGGAAAAAGCTATGTGAGTTCCATTAGCATCTTGCAAATCGACAGTGTTAGCTAATTGATCGTGGAATTCCTGAAGAAGAAATTATGGAGGCAACGAGAAGAAAAGGCCGAGCTTGTGTGGTTGTTCTTGGTGATCTTGGTCGAAGTCCTCGTATGCAGTACCAAGCTCTTTCTCTTGCTCGCCAGGTATCATCATCGAAAATGCTTTTCTCACTTTGCTATGAAATTCATCGTCCATCTGATGCATATGAATGTTCAATTTAGCTGCTCATTGTTGGTTTCAATGGACAACGTGAAAATTTCTTGATTTTGTCTTTAGAGATGGTATACCTTACACTGTTTAAAAGCTTTTGTGATTCTAGTCCTTGCTTGTATTTATTGCTACTGAAGTTCTGTTTTTGTTGCTCTCCCCTTTTTTGAGTTCAACAATGGCGAGGGGTACTGGGTAATCGAACCAATGGTACATTGATGTTGTTGAGCTATAATTTTCCTATTTTTTAGTTCAAAAATGGGGAGGGTAATCGAAACTATGACCTATAGGTCACCAGGCGTACACTTATGCCGCTATTGTTCATATTGTCTTTAATTCTCCTATTTTTTTAGTTCAACAATAGGGAGGGGAATAGAACCCATGACCTATAGGTCATCGAGCGTACACTTGTGCCTCTATTGTTTATGTTCGTTGTAATTCTCCTATTTTTTTAGTTCAATAATAGGGAGGAGAATCGAACCCATGATCTAGTCATCGGGCGTACACTAATGCAGCGAGCTATTTTGTGTATGTTGGGTGTAATTCTCCTCTTTGTCTTGAGCGTTTATGCCTACTTTGGGTCATTGTGTTGTTTTGATTTTCTTCTTTTTTTTTTTTGAGTACATAGGGGGTTGGGGTATTTGAACAACAGATCTCATGGAAGATGTCGATTGAGCTATGCTCACTTTGGCTGTTGTTTTGTATTGATAGTAATGGTAAAGCATGGACTTCTTTGAGGGACTCCCATTTCAACCTTGTACTTTGATGGATTTGTTGACAGCTTAAACAAATGTCAGATCAGTATATGCACCATGATAATTTAAATGTATAAAGGATTGCTCTTGTAATACAATGCATGAATTAAAATTTTGTTCAGGCAATGAAGAAATTCATAACTCTTCCTGTTGTTATTCAATGAGAATGTTCTTTTTGTTTTTTTGTTTCCACGTCTAACTGTAGTTATTTTATCTTTTAACTCCATGATTGATATTTGGGATTTTCAATTGTTATTACAGGCCAATCTGGAGGTGGACATTGTTGCTTATGGAGGTTGGCACGATCTTTACTTTCTAATACCATAATTAAAATAAAATGTTTGTTCATGTATTTATTGTCTTTTGATGTAACTTTAAACATTGATGAAAGTTTTTGTGTCCTAAAAAAATGTATTTATTTATCTTTTGCACCTCCTTTACTTCCATGTTATCGGGGAGCATTTTTCTTCTTTCTTTATCTGTTCTTTTTATTATGGATTACCCCCCATTTTATCACCCACTACTCGTGAGAAACACTTTTATGTGCAGTTGTTTGCTCTGATGAATGGAAGACTTTATCTAGAAAACTCCTATTTTTAATATAATAATTTATATGCTAATTTTTTTTTGTGAGGAGTCCACAATTTATCTTGAGAGTTTCATTATTTTATCTTGTTTTATAGCAAGCTAATTTTGAAGTTGGGTGTTCAATAGGCTCTCAGCCCAATTCTGCACTTCTAGAGCACAAATCTATTCATGTCCATACCATGGTACTCGAGTGGAAGTTCCCCCTTTTTTTCCTATTTTTCAATAAATAAAAAGCCTTGTGTACTGGACTTTCTCTGATCTCTTTTGTTGTACATTACAGACACAGTGGCCAAAATTCCTTCAAAATCTGCCATGGATATTCCGGCCTTTAACATTACTGCTCAAGCCGCTCTTTCAGTTTCTTATGCTTCTTTGGTTCCTTATTGCTAGAATTCATTCACCTGCCTTCTTCATTGTGCAGGTAAATAATGGTTTCAAAATTATGATGTACCTAACTTCTTGATTAAATCATATTTGAACAAATGCCTTGTATATAGTTTCTGGTCATTGAGCTATCACTTGATTTTTTTTTTGAACAATATATACTTCTCACCTCTTAAGGAAATAGAGAGATAGAGAGAGAGAGAGAGAGAGTTTCTTGATCGTAAAAGCATATGATTGTGCTTCATTTCAATATTAACTAGAAAATGAAAATTTAGCAAGCATGTAATAAGTTATTCATGAAATGATGTATGATTTCCAACTTTTGTATGAACCATGCAATTTTTACAACTTAACTAGATTTTTCTTTTCTTTTTTTCCCTGCAGAATCCTCCTTCTGTTCCAACGTTAATTGTTGTAAAATGGGCAAGCATACTAAAGCGGTCGGCATTTATCATTGATTGGCACAATTTTGGTCATACTTTGCTTGCCATGTCCTTGGGAAGAAATAGCATTTTTGTTGCCGTATACCGTTGGTACTAAATATGTTTTTTTTTTTCTCTCGCCCTCTGTTCATTCAGTATGTGGTTGGCTGATCTATTGTTAGATATATTATAATTTGATTGTGCCTAGGATTGAAAAGCGTTTCGGGAAGATGGCAGATGGCTCCTTTTGTGTCACGAAGGCAATGCAACATGAATTGGCAGAAAATTGGGGTATTAAGTAAGAGAGACTGATTGATGAATGACAACATATCCATACTTCATCTAATAGACCGCATGAAAGTTATTGCATAGCATTATTAATATTATTTTTCCCTTTTCTTATCTAATTTCTCTTTTTTAAATATAGAGCCACAGTTTTCTATGATCAACCTCCTGAATTTTTCCATGTTGCTTCACTCCAGGAAAAACATGAGGTGAGTTATGGTCGCCTTTATTTCATTCTCTCTGTATATTGATATGGTAAGTAAACTAAACATGTTGTTCATTTAAGTTGTTTTGTAGGCTACATAATAATCTACTTCAACCTCTTTGTCTTCAAGATTGTGTTAGCTATGGTAAGATCACTACTTCAATAAATATATGGCACACATTCGCAGTTCGATAAAATTTTCTCTTGTCCATTCAAGTCAACATTGTAATTATCAGTTGCAGGAATGGCAGGCCACGAGCAGCAGGAGACGTTGTTAACAAGCTTGGTTAGCGAGGATATTCTCTTGAAGCAAAACAGACCTGCGGTTGTTGTGAGCAGCACAAGCTGGTTAGTATTTTAAAGTTCCACATAATTTACTAATGTTTCTTGAAGAACTGATATGTGTTTAAATATATATTTAGTTCAACAATATGTTGTGAGAAGCATCAGCTGGTTGGATTCGAACTTATTAACCAATTGAGCTATGCTGGAGGGATGTTCTATGTGTTTGTGCTGTCAATACTTCTCTTTTGGTAATTTTTAGTTGTCCGGTTGTTCAAGTGAATATGAGTTTTTACTGCAGTTCATCAGCGTTGACTAAAATTCATTACATCAAACATATACCACTTGGTAACGATGCACGGAATAAACTAGATTTACATGGTTCGAACAAAGCCTACATCCACTTGACACTCAATCACTCAACCAATTTCCAATACACACAAAATATTTGAACTCACCAAAATTAATTTCTAAATGAAATTAGAAATTAATATAAAAGAATTTAAGAAAAAGAATTATGAGCAGCACAACTATCAGTACGCATTATCTACATAATTTTGTTTTTCAAACAGATCTCCAAGAGGAAAAAGTTCAACATTTCTAGTAGTAACATTTAACAATTCAAATGGTTGTGACTTACAAATTGTCAAAGCAGCTGTTGAAGATCGCCGCCTTAACTTCCCGTAATGTTATTTTCAGGACTCCAGATGAAGATTTTAGTATTCTTTTAGAAGCTGCAGTTATGTACGACAGGCGTGTTGCTGCCATTCTAAATGAGGATGATTCAATTTCTGATGAATATATCTGGAAAGAAATCTTTGATGGAAAGCAATTCTTATACCCTAGGTTATTATTCATCATTACTGGTAATTACTTTTCACCTGTTGAAAAACCTGCTTCCAAGTGAACCTAGCTAAATTTGAGATTTTCCATTGTTTATAAAGGTAAAGGGCCTGACAAAGAAAAGTATGAAGCTAAGATCAGTAAATTACACTTAAAGCGTGTGGCATTTCGTACAATGTGGCTGTCTGCAGAGGATTATCCATTACTTCTCGGTAGTTTGTATAGCCTAAGAATTTTCCACCCTTGTTTTATCTTTCTGACGAGTTTAATAACAAAAAAGCATGCATATTTACTATTTTCACAGGTTCAGCAGATCTAGGAGTTTGTTTGCACACTTCTTCATCAGGCTTAGACCTTCCCATGAAGGCATGTAGTTAGGATTTTACGTGAAGTTTTTAAGTTTGTTGTATCAGGGAAGAAAGAATTTGTGTGCCTGTTCTTGGTTTCATTACGGCTTACTCCCGAAAATGATCAATTTGTCATCTTGATTAACAGGTTGTTGATATGTTTGGTTGTGGACTTCCTGTTTGCGCGGTTTCCTACTCGTGGTAAACTCTTCTCCACATCGTTGGGCACATGTTGCCATGTAACATGATATTCTCTAGGCATTTAAACATTTCAGTTTTCTTTCTCCTAGCATCGACGAACTTGTGAAAGTAGAGAAAAATGGTCTCCTCTTTTCATCATCATCAGAGCTAGCAGATGAACTATTGGTAAGTTTATTTCTTGAACATGGATGTCAAACAAGATTGTAGGGTAATACTTATGTTCAAAGTTCTTTTAGAGCATTGAAAGACACTAGACATTTCATATTGGAAGATACAGTAATGAAAGACTTTTCAAGAGGTTGTTTAATGAAATGGGCATTTTCATCCTAGTTAAAAACCCATATCATTGGACTATCCAATTTAATTGACTTTGGATGTCACTTTTGGGCAGATAAAAGTTTGAAAATCAAGAGAATGCTGTTAAATCATCATTAATTGTATAAAATGGAATAGATGTAATAACAAGAAAATTTGTTAGTAGATAGCAGATTCTTGCCACCCTATTTCAATTATAGCAACTTTTTAAAAACATTTCATACATACCAAAATATTTTTTTATAGGAAACATATAACTTTGATTGATCTATGAAAAGTTACAAAAGAGTAATTAAAAATATTACCAAAAGCTTGCCAATCAGACATTAGATTAGTAAGATTACAGTCCTTAGTCGGTGGAATTGTGTGCCCATACATAGCAAAATATGATTATTTAGTTTGATCGAAGTCTGTCAGTTTCAAGTTTTAA
>JBBMEG010000004.1:7640664-7661006 GCA_037832605.1 Cyclanthera cordifolia
GGATTTGATAATGGAACATATAGATATATAATATAAGTAGTATAAACAATTTATTCTATAGTCAAACCATATATTAAAAATCTAGCAAATGTTATATTTAGCTTCTACAGCCTTTGAGTCAAAATTTAAATGAAACCAATAATTTAATAATTACAAATAACAAAGTCCAAGTTTACGAATATCATAAAATATTTGACAGAATCTTCATGGGATTTTATTTTATTTTATTTTTTATTTTTTTTTTTTGACTAAGGTTATAAGTGAATTTGGAATGAAAAAAAAAAAAATCGAATTAAAAACTCCAATGGATAATGTACGATGAGATGGGCATTACATCACTTGTTCTATTCAACAACAATAGGGGAAGAATTTTTGTTCCATAAAATAAATAAATCAATTAAGTTATTGAATTCAAATAAATGACATCCAAAAAAATTTGATGTTGCCGAGTCAAAATAATCAAACATGTTGACTTGACCTCATTTAATACCTAATAAAACTATTACTCTATTTGTAGATAATGATATGTCAAATCTTCAATTATTTTTCTTTGTCGAAGATTTTATATTGAAAAATGAAAAGCAATTTATAAGATATGTGGAGTGTTCCTCTATTTGTTAATTGATTTTAATATAAACGTTTAGACTATGCAATATGGTATTATAGTTCATCAAACTCAAACATATATTCGATCCAATAAAAATGAAAATGAAATATGAATCAGAGTTGCTGCTCTGTTGTAAATACAGATACTACAGTGAAATTGAAATGTCAAAGTAAAAAGTAGGATTTTTTTTTCTTTTTTTTTTTTTCATATATCTTCATCAATATTGTATTATAAGAAAAAAGCGTGATAATACTCGTGACTACATTTGTTAATTATATTTATAATCATTATCTATATTTGACTAATTTTGTAAGTTTTTCAAAAATTTAAGAGCGTGTGGACCTCAATTTATATAACGGTCTGTTTATTATAATCAGTGATTACCTAAATCTGGGTATTTGTTTACCCAAACATGCATTCCCGTTTGTCTTGACCTTTATTTATATAGGTTTTCAATCCAACCATTTTTATTATATAACATTTTTTTATATTAATTAGGTAACTTTTTTCTCAAAATAAAATGCATTAATTGAATAAAAAAAAATCACAGTTATTCAAGATTCTTAAATTAGAACTATAAAAAAAATTTAATTTTTAATTCTAACTATATCAATATACAAGATGTAAAAAAAAAAAAAAAAATCTACTAGTTAAAAAGATGTTAAAGGTTAAATATTAAGGTTAAGTTTAACAAAAATATTTTGTTAATACTTTGTATTTCTTTTTAAATAAATTCAAGTTATTTTAAAGAAATATATAAAAAAATATATAAAACAAACGTTATTCACTATTTATCCCAATTCATATTATAATAACTTGAATATAAGATGTTTGTGAAGTTAGGTTGGTTTGAGAACACCAACGACCAATTTAAAAATGATTATTTTTAGTCTAGATACTTACAATTATTTATTTATTGTAATTATTGTTTTTTGTTTAAATTTAAATATTTATGAAGAAAATATGGCGGTCAAAGTAAATAAAAACAAAAAGAAACCTAAAGCAAAGGGCATTTGGAGTCAGCCCTTGTCTTGTCAAAATATATGATTGTGCATGCAACCAATATTCATATTAAAACAAAACAATTCTATCTTACATTTATTCAGACTGTTTGATACCATTTTATTTATTTATTTATTTTACCATTTTATTTATTTCTTTTTTGAGTTTAATAACCGAGATTTAAATACATAACATTTTTTTTGTCACAGAAGAAAAATAATTACAAATATGGTTAATTTAAAAAATTTCAGCAAATGCTTTTGTGAATTTCACACTTCCAACTTTTCTGTATGCTTTTGTGAATTCAAACATTTAACGACACAAAATATATAAAAATAAGGGTAAATCTTAACTTAAGTCTCTATGATTTGATAAAAGTTAGAATTTTGTCTTTATGATTTCAAAATCTGAACTTTAATCCCTATAGTTTGAAAAAATTTACAATTTAGTCTTAATTGTTGGTGTACAAAATACATGGAAGTTAATTATTTTTGTGTTTAATGATGAGAGCGTGTGATAAGTAATTAATTGGAAAAAAAAAAATACATAATTCATACATCACGTTTACATACTTAATTCGCCTATGATTTATGAATAACATGGACTATTTTCAAGTTTTATCAAACCATAGGGACTAAATTTTATTTCTTCAAACCATAGGGGCTAAATTCTATATTTCTCCAAATCATATGAACTAAACTCTAGATTTTCAAACCATAGGTATTAAACTCTAACTTTCGTAAAACCAAAGGACTAAATTATAATTTACCTTCAAATTTTTTTTTTTTTTTTTTGGAAGGCCACCATCGTTAAAAGAGAGGCTTTCCCTTCGATTGTCTTTAACCATTTGACCAGAATCAACTTATCTTCTCCTTGTTGAATACCAATGTTTTTAGACAAAATGTCCATTATTTATAACCATCAAATTGGTCCTTTTTCTCCAATACTATGGTATAGTCAGTTTCACCACTAAAATAAATACATCTAATTTTTAGTCTACCAGGATTCCTTTAAACCTAAATATTTCTGCTGTGTTCTAATAAAAATCTTAACACTAACCTCGACTTGAGCCTTGACAGTTCCCTGCTTTAACGCTTTACCGAATCGGTATGTATACGCCCTGTGGGTAGAAGCTATTCGGACTCAGGGATTATACGTTCTCCCACTTGAAGCCACAAGTCATCTGCCTTTCCCTTTTCAGCTTCATAGTCATGTCTCAGCAGTATCCCGAATAAAATTTTACCCTGCATGAATGGAATGAGTTAACCTAATGTTAGGATGTTAAATTTTATAATGACACCAGGAAGAAAATAGCAATACTACTAATAATAATAAGAAATAGTAACCAAAAATATAAAAACTAACTTTCACCCTCCGGTATGATGCTAAAGTAGCTAAAGGTTCATTTGTCTTCACGACTGGTTCTTTGTCAGTAGCGAAATTGATCATCTGACAACGGTTGCATCCACCTAAAGACTGCAAATGTAACAATAAACATTATAAACAGAGTGATATGACATGCACGTTCATATGCACTTGTTAATCGTAATACATCGTGATATTAGAGCAAGAGATCGTGTGTCCAAGCCAGATATCATTTTTCTTGTTCTTTTTCCCTAACATCCATAAATAATGTCATTTCTTCATCAAGATCCCATAACTACTGGCTAGCATTCAAATTCTAAATCCACGAGTAATGAGGGGTGTTAATATATAGATGTTAGATTAAATAGACTAACCTAAGTTTTTGGGTTTAATGGTGCTTTACTAGTTACATAGTAGTCCTATCAGATTAAAGTGGTTGTTTTGAATAGAAAATTGAAAAGAAATCAGAAAACTATGTAGTAAGGCCCCGTTTTATAGTTATTGATTTTTTTTGTTTTTCGTTTTTGAAATTTAAATTTGTTTTGACTCGAATTCTCTACAAAGAGTTTCATAAGAGTTTCATATTCCCTTGAGAGAGTAGGTGAATCATAACTAAATTTCAAAAACATGCTTTTGAAAGTTATTTTTTTAGTTCGGAAAGTTTTGTTTAATTTTTAAAAACAAAGATAAAGATGCACAGAACAAAGTAAATGGACGAAATAGTTGTTGTATGCTTAAACTTCAAAAATAAAAAACTAAAACAAAATGATTATCAAACGGGATCTTCTGTCCATTTGATTCATTGTTTACCCACAATAACTACTTTAACCTTTAGTTTTCTTAACTCTAATATCTATATTTTACCCATATTTTTAAAAATCAAACCCAAATTTGAAAACTAAAAAAAGTAACATCCAAAAACTTATTTCACCTCATTTCCAAATTAAAAAACCAAAACCAAACAGTTATCAAATATGGGGCTTGTCAAATACCAACAAGCAAAATTTAGGGTTAATGTCAGTAGCGTTCTACTAGTTTCAATCAGAAGAATATGTCACTGCCATTGATTGTAAAAGAAAAAAGAAGCATACTCTGAAGTATTTGTTGCCGATTTTAATATTCCTCCACTCATCTTCAGCATAAGGTCTGCCTCCAGATATGACAAGATTTGGCCGGAATCTCATAGAATTAACTTGAACTGATGTTCTACTAACGTCCTTCCTAACATCTGCTAGAAACAACGCAACTTAAGATTCACCTAATTGAATTAATTAAAAATCATCAACACTATTAAACTGACATATTACTTTAATCAGGACATGATGGCATTGCAAGTATAAAATTATCAATAACATACTCGAATTCAATCTGTTATTGAGGTCGGATACACTCTCCTCGGATACCAGCAAGAACTGTGCTTCGTTGGAAAAATGCAAGCGATTTCGCGATTCTCTACAGGTACCGACACCATCTCTCTCATCCAAGCTGACACAATGACTGGAACTTAAATGGCGCAACAAAGTACATGGTCGACCAATAGCAGCGCTAAACCATGTATCGACTTCCTTGTTATAACCCTCGACTTGATATCTAAACATTAGAATGCCATATAATTCCAAACTCAGATGTTTAAAACATAAACATGGACTTTATATATATTGCCAAAACTTTGCATTCTTCCAGCAGTCTGTCTGATAAAAATCACAAAGAAAACTCTAAACATTTCAGTATTACTCACATCAGACCATGCAAACTAATTTCGTCGCTCTTCCCATTGCAAGGATTTGAATTTAAGGTGATCTGCAGTCGCTCTTTGCAACGTGGAGAGTCGATAAACAATATTCCCAGACTGAGGTCGATATAAGTACGTACAAGACACATTTCAGGGACCTAAAAAACAATTTCAGATGAATTAAAAACTCGATATAAATATTTGAATGAGAATGAAGGTCCATCATCTACGCAGTATCAAAATATCTCCAAACGAAATAAATGGCAGAGCATGAAACTCTAAATAATTTGGCATCAGATTCAAGTAAAAATACCAAGGACACAGGTTCTCTAGATCTAACTTGTCAAATAAAATCATTTCCAGTGTTTTGTGGCATATAGTTTTCTGTCATAGTTTGAAGTAATCTCCATGACTTTATCAAATCATAAATCAAGTAATATAGAGAACTTGATCTTCCACTTCTCCATTTTAGGGAATGTCGCTTTTCCTTGCAATTTTTAAATTCTAGAATTTGAACTATAATAATTATATCTTTTCCCTTTTTAATAAATCATAAAGTGATGTCACAGTCTGTCCCAGAATACTTGGTGAATATTGAAGAATTAATTTAATACTTGGGACAAACTCCCAAAGAGACATTCTTAATTACACTTCAAGCACGTGTAGCCTCAAGTTCAACCATGCCGGAAGTTCAGACCTGCAGTATATTCTTCAATGCCATTCATAAGAAGCTGGTTAGTTTCTCTCATTTTTTTGGGATTATTTTGGAGGTGCTACTACTACTACTAGTTAATTCAAATTATGCAAACCCCCATGGTCAAGGTTACAGCAGCAGCTATTTGGATGAGTTACAAGTATTTATAGCTGATTCACTATTTGGATAAGTTACCCTTTCGTCAAATTATAATTGAAAGCTACTTTGTGTATTTTATTTCCTGATTTATAATTAGCCCTTAATTGGTCATTGTTTACCTTGTGTAATATTTTTCCGTTCCAAGTTTGTTTCCTTGTAATCTCTGTGTAGACTAGCTTTGTATCCATTCTATTCAACCAAGAGAGAATTATCTTCTTCGCTATTGAAAACTTTCTTTTTCGGAGTAATTTTCTTTTTTAAAAAATCATTTCATGAATCTCCCTTTGGTTAGGCATTTAAAAGAACTGGGAAAAAACTTTTCCCTCCATATCAGCATTTCAGTGGGGCACCCATGCCAATTCTCCGTATCCCGATAATAAGATTTTTCTCATTAGCATATGCCTTGCATATTAATTGAAACTGCCACAAGAAACAGTAGAACCTAACTATAGCTCATATGATATATTCTAAATACTTGAGGGATAAACTATGGGTGCATGGTGGAGGAATTAAAGAATATATCCAGTGGGATGATGAAGTGGATTCTTTGTTTAGAATATAGTACAAACAGTAAGATGGCACAACGACAATAATTCATTAACCATATGATGTTGGAGAAAAATTTAATCAAAAACCATCCAAAAGCCTTGTGATAGTAAAATTTAGCAGCGCATGAAACTTCACAAAAATTGCAAATAAGACCTATGGAGTAAGGGGTATGACTGAGATTCGCAAAGGTTTGAGTGAACAAATGCTATTTTTGCCCTTTCAGCTATCAACTTTCTTGTGATTGTGAGGTGTTCATACGTGTTAAAAAAAGCATGTAAAGATGAAAGATGCTATAGAAGAAGAGTTTACCTTCTTCTGTGTAAGAATTTCACCAGTTAGGCTTTGAAGTAGCCACTCCCGATCGTGAAGAAGTCCTACTCAAATCGAAGAGAGTTTAAAAAATATTACTAAATTAAAAAAATCAAATCAACGACACCAATGATGAAAATTAGACCATCTGTAACAGATCACAGCAAACAGTCCCCACCCAACCCACTGTGCAGGTTCATTGATTGTGTCTTAACTTTGGAACCTGGTGTGTGAAATTCACAAATCCCGTTAACACAGCTAATTGTTCTACGATTTCAAGAAACCAGTACCATTAAAAAAAAATTGTGCACTGATTTTGTTTCATGTCTCGCTCTATTATTCACTGTGGAGTGGACAAAAGAAAACAAATGCTATTTCAAATGGATACCTCGACTGCTTAACGGCCATCTATCTATGCTGAACCCTGCACAGGATTTTATTGGATAGACAGTTATAGACTTGAGGGCAAATCCAGATGCTAAATACCTACTCTCAAAACCTGGAATAAATTAACAACTGAAGAAGTAATCAACAATAGTAGCGCATGTAGACATTGTTAAGAAATCGTAAACAACAATTAAATAACGTAAAGAGAAAGCGAGAAATAACGCACGTATTTACGTAGTTCAGTAACGATGTATTAGCTACACTACATACACAGTAGAGAGGAGAACGGTTTTATTAGAGGAGAGCAAATACAAGAAGGTTGATACGGAGGCTAGGATTTTATGAGGAGTTTACGTAGTGCACTTCCATAAAACCCTATTACAACAATCGACCCAATAACATAAAAGTCCAAATACGAATATATAAGTCCAATTACCGTTTCGTCCTGGACCCCGACTTCGGAATGACTAGCGAGGCCCTTGCTCGCTGCCGGAGAGTGAGACTCTGGACTAAGTAATCGTTGGACATCACAGTTCAAGGCATATCTCAAGGTGTCTTGCAACTTTATATTTTAATATCATGAGACAGTTCAGCAAACCATTCAACATTATAAATAGAACAGACGATAACTTATGAAAGGTGCAGCTTTACAGTGAAGAAAAAACAATACTCGAGAATGTCAAGAATAAAACTTAGCATGGACAAGCATTGTAAGATATCGACAGTAAAGGAAATTGCACAGTACAAGGATATGAGGCAATGTAAGGGATGCAATTGTTGAATCTCTATCTCAAACTTTGCATTGATTTTTAGCCTCATTTCCATTCCATTTTCAATATCAAGAAATTGAAAAATGTTCAAGGTATCACATATTAGAGATCAAGTTTACCATAGTGAAAATCCTCCAGTTTTATTATTTTATAAATAAAATTTGCTAAATATTAGTAAGTACAATTCGTTATATATTATTTATCTATCAAACAAAAGACAATTAGTAACTTCATAATTTTTTTTTGTTTAAATGATTAACTTTACAGAAAAATTATATTATAAATTAATTAATGAAAATGGTAATATACGTAAATAGTGTGTGTATATATATACACACATGTATGAGAGAATTGAGAACAACAAAAAATGAGACCGTTTAAATTGAATTTAACGAGCATAAAACTAAGGGAGTGATAAAAAAGTAACCTGTACCTGTGAAAGTGATGGATCTTCCACAAAATTGTAATCCATGTCTAGCATGAGTTGGCCTCGAGACAAAGGAGTTTGTCACAAAATCAATGAATTTCTGCTATAAGACAGAATTTTGTATGAGAACATTCCAAGTTGTCAAAATAGTTCAACAGAAAGAACATCAAAAAATGTAAGCATTGTCATGAATTTAAGCATGGAAATTCAAATTATGCATTCATTCAAGCTAATAACCATTAAAGAGTTCCTTAAGCCAAAAAAGATCAATCCCGTAACAACGTTTGAAATAAACCACATGGCCAAAAGAACCAATAGAACTGAAAAAAATTATTTACCTTGACATCTTCATAAGTTGACATGTACCCCAAGGATACTCTCACTGCACCAGTTGGTTTTCCATTAATTATATCATAATCATCCCAGCAAACATGGCCTGCCTGGACCAAGTAGTATACTAATAAGGACACTAGAAATTGTAGATGTCAAATGGGCGAATGAAATTTGAAAACTCATGTATGACCCACATAAAACTAAGAACAAAAAAACTTACCTCAATATTTGTAACAAGATCCAAATGAGAAAGATCAAGATATTTTGCACAGGCACCAGGATTGCAAAAGCATCCTGTCTACACAGAAAATCAAACGAAGAGATGGTAAGTAGTTACCAAAAAAAGTGAGAAAAAAAATTAGCACAAAAGTTTTGGAATAATCATTTTTTTTCCAAGCAGGGTGGAAGATTGATTGATTGAGGTGCTTTTGAAGTGGAGAATGAAAAACAGGGTAAGGTGCTTTGGTGGTTGGAAAGAAACCGAATTTTTAGAGATCAGTAATGAACAAGTTATCGATTCTTGGTGGTGTGGGTTCTCCTATCTACCCCTGGGCTGTCATCTCTTTTTCCTATAATACACCTCAAGTTTCTTATAAAAAAAAAGGCCAAGTACAAAGTGAAAATTTTTAGCATGGTCCCACACGCTTGAATATAATACAACATAATCCACCGACTGTTTGCAACAAAGTATCAATCTCCTTATTACCACAGGAAGAAATACAGAAGAAGAAAATTCAAATGAGAATAATCGAAACAAAAAATTAATTAGAGATGATTTAAAATGAAAACTGAAAAACATAAAACTTAAAGTTAAACGGTATAACACAAAAATTTACCCTTAACTGAATCCCAGACAAAGAGGCCAGTTTTTCCACTTCGCGATGCCCAACCCACGAACCATCTTGTCGTCTCAAGTTAAATGAGACCACAGGACCCATTTTGTTAGTTAGTGTCTAGAAAAGAAAAAATGAAACACATAATAAGTTGTAATTCTCACACAATCCAAGAGTTGAGGGAAAAAATGAAACTGCAAGATAACAGAACTCATAAATACATCAAATTAAATCACCACGCCAAATCACTTCATAGGCATGGTGCAAAACCCGTGATGTGTTATAAATGGTTTGCTTTTATAATCAAGAAAAATAATCATACGAATAGATTAAATGTAATTAAAATAAAAAGGATCGGGATTACACACCAGGTACCCTTAAAAATGAATGGCATTGATTCGTTCAAATATACATTTGATTTTCTGTTACACTTGATTTTCAAATCAATGCTTCAGATATTGGACCTCCGACTTATAATTCCAAAAAACTTAGTTAACTGACACTAAAGAGATTATTCGGTTCCAATTGTTTCCAAATTATCTGAGGCTTCTCAGACAATTTGGGTGCCAAACATAACCATCAAGGACAGCAACACCTTGTCCTCAAGTAGAAAGAAGGAACTGCTTCAAGATGGTATCTAAGAATTCTTGTGACACTTCAACTACTGAAGGCCCGTGCATTTGATAGTACCAACTACCACCCATGCAGAATGATCTATACTATGCACACCTAGAAGCTATCACAAACCACTCAAAAGTTTAGTCTAAACATTATGTGAACACAAAACCTCAGAACTAACAATGTAAGATTTTTTAGAAAGATCTTAACCAACCAAAACTTGTAGTAAACTAACCTTAGAAGAGCAACTTCCATAGAGAGTGCATACGCTCGTTCCATCTTCATGCCTCAAGGCCACAAGAATATTCCTCAAGTATGTGGCAAGTGATGAAGTATGCCTTCAGTTAATGAAGTCAAATATGCTCAATAAAATAACCAGTTTATGAAAAGTAAAAAATATAGCAATTAAAGGTAAGCAGAAACAAGCAAAAAAATAGGAAGAGAGATTAATAACCAACGAGTGCTACAGTCACCAGTTAAATTACAAGGATGTAATATTATAATAGCCCATACAAGCCAATCTTTGCTTTGGTGGAAAGAATACAAAATATGCATATCACAACTGAGAACATTACATATATAATGGAAATCATAAATGCAAGGACAATTTTGCAGCAGCAAGCGAGAAAAGAATCTAAAACAGCGCAAAATAAGAACATTACACCACAACAGATATGTCAAGTAGAGGACCTAGCACATCACAAATAGTTTGAGAATACTAAAGAAATTATACGATACTATAAAGTATAATACTTTTCAGATAGTCTAAATTCGAAATTAAGATGTATCTTAAATTCATAAGCATGAGTAAAACCATGATAAAATCATGGATACAATTTCAGAAGCAGCAAATTGCAAAAGTTCCAAGAATGAAAAATATGATCTTACATAATTTTAGCCTAAGAACATGGTTATATGAACATAATTCTACAAATTACAAATCTGTAGAGAATATCCAGCTTAAAAAAATGCATTTTGCATACCGAGATATTGCAGGTATAGTTAGAGAATTTAAAACTTTGAACCCATGGCAAAGTGACGATATGCTCAGGAATGGGATTGTACCATCTTCAAAGAGCTCCTCGACATCCACTCTTTGTTTGACATAGTCAATGTCAGCAATTGAAGCAGCAACAGTGCCTACATAGTAACAAAACTCATTACTTAATTAGCCACCTGCAGATAGTGTAACTGTAACATTTTTCTCAGGTTGTGCAACCAAACTGTCTATTGATACTCTCATGTGAGGAAAAACGAGCTTGGATTTTGAGTTTGGAGAACAGCTAAATAATAGAGAGCTGGAGGAATGTTCAAGCCTTCTTTTTAAATTGGGTGAGAGCTCTTTGGCACAATAAAAGAAAACTACAGAGTGGGAAACTAGTGAGATATGTTTACTTCTGGGTAGGTTCCTTTGGGGGGGTTAAGCACATATACTAATTCCAGCTTGAAATATTATCAAGCACAACGTGCTTCATGTACTCTCTGTGAAAGAAATACAAAAACTGTGGACCATCTCGTCTTAAACTACTAGTATTCCTACAAACTCAATGTATTATGGAGGCTCTGGTAGAGACTTAAGAAGGCTTTTGTTTTTCTTTTTCCACTTAAGGTCTAAAGCAGGCCTAGACTTGTGTGATAATGGTTTAAGAAGAAAGCCAAGGTATTGTGTCTATGCAACTAAAGCTATTTATATCTATGGACAAACAAGGCAAAGCTTTCCAGGTGCTGAAAAGCATTGGCAAGAGCTTCTGACCTTATTGTCTTTGCAGACTCTTCTTGAAGCTCTCTCTAGTTCATTTTGTAATCTTCTTTTCTTAAATTATTGCCAAGGGGAAAGGTTTCTCGTAACTCAATAAATTTGTTTAGATGCGGTTCTTAGCTCTTTTTTTTGTGGAATGAAATTCTTAGTTTGTTGTTGCCACCACCCCAGTAAAAAAGGAAAGAAAGAGATCTCCAGTTAACATAGTTAAGAACAAACCTCCACTAAAGTATCTTTTCTTCAACAACTTGGCAGCATCTGCAATATTAAAATAGTACAAAGTTGGAACTAGAAGTCGATAACTTAAAACCTTCGAAAAAAAATACAGTTTAATTTTTCTTTGATGGAACGAACGAATCGGCGACCTAAGAATTGCAGTTTAATTTTAATATGCGATGCATATCTCTATGAGGGAGAGAGAAATAAACTAACTTTATGAGATGTCTTAGGTCCACTTAATTCTTTTTATTTGGGTTTCAGGAGAGAGAAAAAGAGAGAGAGAGTATTGCATTGTAGCTGTAGCTGTAGCAGAAAAGATTTTTTCAAAAATAAAAAATAAAAACAAAAGCAGAAAAAATGCAAGTACAAGATCTAAGTGATTGTGGTTCATATATAATCACTTGATTTTATGTTTGTATCATTTGTATAATTTATTTTACTAAAATTGAAGCTTAGGCCTCGTACTGCTTTGAAATTTATGTCTGACCTCTTCAAGAGAAAAATTCTGGAGGCTTGAAGCACCTTTTTTTTATAACGTAAGTGATAGTAGAGCACTAACCGGGTGTATAAACTTCAATTACGCTGATGAAGTAACTTTATTGAATACAAACTTCTTAGAGAGACCCTTACCAGTATGAACTATGAGAGCTCCAAGTCCAGTTGGATACCCAAACAGCTAGTTCAGAAAATATACAGAATTACTTAATAAGAATATTTAACAAAGCACGATGCTTAAGGTCAGCTTCATGAATATCCAAAATATTGCAAACGCACCTTATAGAAAGAGATTACAACAAAATCAGCAGGATATTTTGATAAATCTGGTGGTTCTGTGGCACATCCTTTTGCAGCATCAATCAAAACCTTCCAATGCCCACTACATGTTATGACACCAAATATAGGTAAATTCAAATGAATAGATGGTAATAACAAAAGTTAAAATCATATTTTTATGAAATCTGTTAAAATACATAATCTCAACCAGAAAGATTAAAAGGATTCAAATTATGTGTTTTCATCCATCACCAATAAGCAGTTATCAAGAGAAAGATTGACAGCACAAAATCATCTTTATCCAATATTGATGTGTTTGTTTGATTATAGCAACTCAATTAAACACAAGATTGAATAAACAAAGTCCAAAATTTCACGTTGAGACAAATAAATTATAAGCGCAGTCTTGCATAACGTGATGAAAAGTGGATCAAAGCTGTTAGAAACTTAAGACAGAAATCGTAATAATTACTTAGAAGATGGAGAGCCATCAGAGTATCGAATCAAATCTTCTTTGACAATCTTTGCCAATTCAAGGCTAAATTTCAATCCAGAGAAATTGCACTCAGAAGGGAAGGCAAACAAGTTATATGAACTTCCTGCACGAGGTGAACAATAAGATAAAGCTAAAGTTACAAAAATGCCATAAAAATTGCATTCGAGTCTTAACACAAGTCAAATCCCCTTACAAAAATGATTTTTCTTTTTTTTTTTTACAACTACCTTACAAAAATGAATTATGAGCATGAAATTGTCCAAACCTTAAATAAGTGTAACCAAGACGGAAAAAGATTAAAATTACATAATACAATGATCTTGTTAGCAGAAAACAAACATGTTGTATACATTTTCTTCGTTGAAAAAAAATGCTTCAAGTGAACAACACAAAATAAACAAGAAAAACACATGATGGATGCAATCATGTAGGCCATGGGTCCAGAACTCAAGAAGTAACATCTTTTATTGGTAGGAATTCAGGAAGCTGAGTAAACCTGTTTGAATGAGGCTGACATCACAAAGAAGCCAAATTTGTGTGAATCATTGCACCAAAGTTTAACAAGAAGGCATGGATCTACCCAACCCACATAGAACTTATAGCCTCAATAGTTTTTTTTTTTTTTTTTTTGATAGCCTCAACTGTTATTTGCAATCCTTCTGAAAGGCTAATCATAACACCTGAAATCTGCTCCCAATAGGAGCTGTAACTTAAAATATACAAGGCCCCATATGAATCAAGTTAAGCACCTCATGTACACATGATTGAAATGATTATGAAGTAACTGATATATTTTAAAATTTTAATAAATCCTAGTTTCACATACCTATGCTGAGATGAAGTACATGTGCTATGAAAAATAAAAGCATAGTTCACAACCAATTGCATAGATAAAAACTTTGTAGTTTTAATTTAAGGGTTAGCAAACACTGAGAAAGCGTTCGAGTTAAGCCATATCCCAAAGTCCAAGTGCTTATAGCAAATGAAAAGGTAGAGTCGAAAACTATTTCAGTCTTTATAACAGAAGATTTAGAAGTATAGTATTAGATAATCATTTTAAGAAAAGCATCAGTATGCTCTTATTTTTATACAATAAGTTTGGACTTAATATGGATAGTCCTAACTTGAAACGGTTGAATAAGCTATCAATGAATATAATGAAGGAGAAACTTGATGAAAATTAATTATCTTAATGCTAACAAACCAGCAGCCTTTTGACACCAGAAAATTTCAAACAAAAAATCAAAATAACCACAGGAGATGGAATAGAAACCATCACTCTCAGTTTGCACAAGTAGAACACCAGTTCTCCAACTACAACCAAAAACAAACCTGTGTGATCTGTATCCAGAAACTTGGCTTCATTTCTCCTTAGCATTTGGTGCTTTGTTACTTGCACAGATGTAAGATTTCCTGTGAATGCATCACGTTCTGCATTTTCAATATCTATGGCATAGGCTTGAGCTCCTTGTTCAAGAGCATATCTTTTAGCAATTAAGAAATTTTTAATCAATAATAAACTAAGTAAAAAACAGAAAAGAAGAATAAATCTTATGAGAAGCAAGAACATAAAAAACAGATAAATTATTCATGTCTTACATAGAGTTGGCTTATAAGCATTCACATCAGTTAGATACATTCACAATGTCAAAATGCAACTAATGCAACTAATTCCCTAAGAGTATGAAGAATCAATAAAACAGCCATTAGTAACTGTATAATCACAATGTTCACAACTTGGCATCAATTATATAATTTCCTGAAATGCACAATACATATAAATAAAGGTGGCATAGTTGTTCGCATGAAATAACATCAAACAAAAATAGCTTAGAAGGATACTCCCTGATTCCAAGAACACTGTTATGATTCTCCATTGTGTACACAAAGCTGCTCTCATGACTCCATGGGAAGGATTCACCAACTAGCTTTAATGCTGCTGTTGCACCAGAAGTAAATATGCATTTGTAGTGTTTAGGAGATGCTTTTAAATAGTCAAGGACCTGCATCGCACAACATCATTCTTAGCAATAACCGTGAAATGCCAAAAAAGTACAGATTCGTTAGTACAATGGAGACTATTATCAATCAAAACATTTCTTCTATGTGATGTTTACATAGGTGCGCGCAACTGGAAAATTCAATGCTTATAAGTTCTAAAAAGATGAAACAATTGTAATGGGTTAGTTATAAACTTAGTCCCTATGATTTCAAAAACTAGAATTTAGTCCTTGTGGTTTCAAAAAAGTTAGAATTTAGTCTCTATGATTTAAAACTAGAATTTAATCCTTATGGTTTCATAAAATATAGTTCTTGTCATTCGTAATTGATGGCAAATTAAATACACAGAAGCTCACTATTCATGCATAAATGATGTGATATTTTTGTCAAATAAGTCATTTAACTCACAATTTCATCATTGGCACATGAATAACTAACTTCCAAATATTTAAATTTGCAAACAATTAGACAACAAGTCTATTTTTTTATAGGTTTTATCAAATCATATGGACTGAATTCTAGTTTTTAAAACCATAGGAGGCGTTTGTTTGCAAAATTGTAGAGTGATTATTTTGAGTGATTAGAAATGAAGAATTATTATGAGTGGTAATAAAGAAGAAATTACAGTAACAATTCGTTTGAATGAGATTTTATAGAGTGATTATAAAAGCACATTTTTAATAGCTCCATAAAAGTCTCAAACAAACACCTGCATAAAAACTAAATTCTAACTTTCTTCGATCCGAACGACTAAACTGTAGTTTTTGAAAGCAGGACTAAACTTATAATTAACTCTAAAAATATTTAGAGTTCTTTGGTCAGGAACTAAAAAGTATACGGATTATAATACATATACCTGTAGACGGGCATTCCTTACAATGTCAGAAGTGCTAAAGCTAGAATCACTTTGGCTATCTAGCTGTAGCTTAAGAAAATTCAAAATCAATGTAATAAGTTCGTGCAACATATCAGATATATCATCACACAAAGCTTTTCGAGGTTTAGAGCGAAAGGAATTTATTGAAACACACATCAGAAAATATCAGGGAGGTCATTACATAGCAGTTCAAGGTTAAATTTAATGAAATTGCTAAGAAGGAGTCAAGTCCTCTAACTGCAGGATACGAGGATTCCCATACAAATTAGCAGTGAGATCTTTGAAGATCGCCTCCATTTGTAAGTCGGAATACAAAGTTGCAGCTGCATGATCCAAGTAGGTCACACCTACCAAATTCTGAATGTTTAGTTATGATGAAAGCAGAAGTAAACAAGAAATAGAATAATTCGACGAATTCTGAATAATTGACTCCAAGAAAATTAAATACATGCTCTTAATAAATATAATATAGAAAAAGGGATGGTCAAGAATAAAAGATAATCGACGAATTGACAGCTCCATGGTCCACTTTGATCGCTTTATCAAAATTTAATCGAAAGCTTACCTTCTAGGCGCTTAAATTCAGTGGCTCGAATTTCATCGATGGTCTTAGAACCGCCGGAGTAGCCGTAGTCTCGACCGAACTCCTTGAGAAACTCTTCCTTGGCCGCGTCCATGATCACCTTCTTAATTCTCGCCGGAGTAGCTGTGAGAATCTCAGACACCGAATGAGATGAAATGTCGCGAATCGAATTCGTCGGAACTCGAAATCGTGTCTAGCTCCGCCTAGATCAATTCGTCAGCAAATTCTTGATAGAGATGAAAATATAGGACGACATGTCGACCCGATTAAATATTTCTTGTTTTTTTTTTACGGATAAAACATGTGTGTGATTAGAAAATTGATGGAGTTGGATAAAATGGAGTTTGTTTGTTTTTTTGTTTTTGAGTGTTCAGCACAAATAATATTCTCAATATATCAAAAAATATATATATATTCTCAAAAAAGAACAAAAAACAAAAAAAAACAGCGAAAATAGTTTAGAATTAGAAATAGAAACTTATGTTTTTATTATTTTTTAAATTACAACAATTAAGCCTAGAAAACTCAAACTTATGAGACCCTAAGAATGCGTGATTGATGTCACGAATCATTCTCAGATGCCCTAAGAGGCATCCTTTCCTTGTTTGTTGGGTTGGTTCATGCGCGAGCAAATGAGCACCAGCCGCGACAGCAGGGAACTATGACCAATAGAGTCATACACTTAGCTACATCCGCACGCAAAAGGAATGTGGTTCTGGTTGAGGCTTTCTTTCCTTTATTAGTAAAGGGAGAGTTGGACATTCGCGAAGTCTCTGCCTTACGTACCACCACGGGACTGGTCGTTCTTGGGCGGATCCCGCTCCTAAACATAACGGATAGGGGGAAGGTGGTCATGCCTATCACATCAAAAGAGTTGTCGAAAGAGAATTTTTAGTCAATTCTTTTGATGTTTTCTGGTGGCTGGCCTAGAGCGGACGCAACCACCTCGAATATATTAGTGTGATTAATTATTCAAAAAACAAAAAAAAAAAAACTCAAACTTATGACCACTGGATGATTAGACTTCTCTAGTTCTGAAGTCATGACCATAAACTTTTATTCTTAATAAACTAAATTATAAAATTTAAAGTTTCAATAAAATAATTAAAAGTACAATGTCAACTTGGTTGTAGCTTTATTTTATATTTTATAAGGTAGAATCATTATGTAATAATTCAAACATATAGATATATACTTAAATGTATTTTTTTTTTCTTTTTTTATGAAGCTTTTAAACCATGAAAAAAAAAAAACTAAACTAAGAATACATTTAGTGGTGTCATTCTAACCCCACAAATTAATAATTTCAATTAAGTAAATTAAATTGTTCGAAAACAATCAAGTAATATTAGCAGAAGGTAATAAAAAATGAAATATTTTATATGCATTGAATTTTTTTTTTAATTATAAAAAATAAATAAAGATATTAAAATTTGCTTATGATCTATAACAAATTTCTCAAAAGTTAAACTCGAAGTTTAATAAAATCACATATAATAATCTATTTGATCCTAATTATCTTCTATTATACTAATAAAGAAATAAATAAAGATCATATCAGTTTACATTATTTCAAAATTGGATTTGGAGGTAACTGCTCACCCGAGATTTTCATACAAAATATATATTAGCAAGACACATGTAAATGAAGTTTGAATTTTATTGATTTAAATATATATATGTGTGTTACAATCTATAATGTTTATCTTCTTCTTTCTATCTGAATGTAAAATTTAAAGATGTTGATTTGAGGGGTCGTGAACTTGTTCTTAGACGTAGAAAGACTGAATCTTGATCAGCTTGTAGGTGAGAAGACGATTGATTTGTTGGAAGATTTTTGTCATAGAGTGTTTTAAATTCTAACATTTTGATTCTAAATTCTAACTCGTTGATGGATCTTAAGGGCTTTCGGACTTGGAGTACAGTTGATGCTCTGAATTCTCTCTAACTTGATACTCTAGAGTCTCCAAAAGTGTTCAGTCTTCAACTTAGGTCTTTAACATGAGTCTCTTGCTTTAGTCCATGTCCTTTGTAAATGAGAAAGAACTTTATATTTATCAAGTTATGATAGATATGTGGGCTTGAGCTTCATGGGTCTTTAGGCCTAAACTATTAAGATTGAGACTCATGAATCTCTAATCTTAATTGATATATGAACTTAGGCCTAGTTTAATTCATACACAAACTAATTCAAATAAAATAATTTTTGGTTCGATTATTATTATTATTATTATTAGATTATAATAATTGTGAGTGGGGATAAATTAATTAAATTTCGTCACTAATACATAAATGACGTGCCATTTTAAGGAAGTTGAATTCTATTGATTTAAATATAAAAAAACATGTTGATAAGCCTATTCAAACTCCATATGGTTACTTCCTACCATTTGTTCTAATATTGCACCATCTTGTACTACCTATGTTTTTCTATATTCAATTAGAATATCAATGTTTTTTTTTTTTGTTAAAATATTATTTTTGTCGGTAAATTTTTACCCGTGCTTTATTTTGCTTCTTAGATTTTCAAAATTTTAATTTTAGTCCCTAGACTTTTATGTTTGTTTCATTTTGGTCCCTGTGACTTTCAACTTTGTCTATTTTGATCCATAAACTTTTAAAAATTCAATTTTAGTAATTATTAGAATTTTTTTTTGTTAAATTTTCTTAAAAATACATACCATCTTTCCCTATAAAATTTAAAGATGTATTCACATATTTTCGTTACTTGTATTAAATTATTAATATTATTGGATTAGTTTTAGTTTAATCATAAGATCAATTTTAAACGTTTATTAAAGTTTAGGAATTAAAATTAAACTTTTCAAACTTTAGGGTCCAAGATGAAACAAACTTGAGAGTTTTAGGAATTAAAATTTAATTTTAAAATGTCATAGGATTAAAATTTAATTTTAAAAAGTCGGGATCAAAATTGAATAAGAAAAAAAAAATATAATTTAAAATGGAACAAGAATGAAAGTCTAAAGACCAAAATAGTATTTTTATTTTTTATTTTTTAATCGATGGATGAGATTGGCACGAGTAAACCAATGCCCTTGTTAGATTTTTTTTTTTTTTTTTTTTTTATATATGTATTTGCGAAGATAAAATGGTTTGAAAAGCCTATCTATTAAAATAGATCGTGCGCCTCGAATACCAAGTATGGCTGGATGGAAATATGGTTTCAAAAGTCTATCTATTAAATTTCGAGAGGCGTTAGCAGTTAAAGAAGACATCATATCTTTTACTAATTTCTCGGAATAGTTGGATTCTTCCTATTTTGTTTTCGAGTTCAGTAACATCATTACTAATATTAGAACTTTAGAGCCTTTTCTTTAAGTTGTTTCATGTTCATGCATTTTAACAGATATTGTAACAGGACGGATGATCGTTAACTAGATGCACACAAATTTTTCCAGCGAGCCCAACTTGAAAATATATTCCCAAAAAATAAGAATTTTATATATATTGTTAAAATAAATAAATAAATAAATAACATTGAAATGGATTGATAATAAAATAAAAGAAAAAGAAAGATAATAGGCTTGATAATAGGCTGATCGTTTACTTCTTTTTTTTTTCATGATAAAATATTATAAAGAAAAAGATATAGCAATTTATAAAATATATTGAGACATTAAATTAATATATATATTAAAGAAGGAAATGGAATTTAATTAGGGGTTTAGGGTAAGCTTTCCATGTCAGCTCGAAATTGATGATGCTGATTAATTAGTGCTGTGCTGCTAATGCGTGATTAAGAGAAAACAAATTAAAAGTGATTTGCCATTATAATTGAGATTAGATGGATTGGTAAGTTAAGGTTTAAATTTGCCAACGCGTTGTTT
>JBBMEG010000004.1:7677782-7709177 GCA_037832605.1 Cyclanthera cordifolia
GAATCTTTTCATAATTCATTCCTAATGTACTTAAAATCTTCTTGGCATAATAGGTAGATATCGGAATTTCATTAGGAAAGGGCAATAGAATGCTCAATAGTTCTAACAACTCTGTGAACCTTTTATCGCTTCATCCAAAATTTTCTTTTTAATTATAAAACTTAATCAATGCAGATATCTTAGTAAAATTATTACAATTTGGGTATAATGGTTTCTTGGCATCCTCTGATGATTGCTCAAATATTGGCGATTTGCCGGTAAAATAATCGTGTGCAGCCTCAAACATTCTTATTTGGTCATCCAAATCCTCATCTATAATTTGATCAATTGGAACACTTTCAATTTTGCTTCTTTTCTTTGATATGGATTCTCCATGTCAAATCCATGTGTCATAACTTTGATTGATATCACTTACAAATAAATAGTCTCTTACTACATTCACATTTTGGTACTTGGCATTTACACATTTCAAACATGGACAACAAACAACATTTAACCCTTTGGAATATCGTAACGTATTTTCTATAAAAGTACTCTCAACTCCTAAACTATATTCTTATGTCATTCGATCTTTAAGCATCCACAACTTATCCGTATCCCAACTAAAATTATACATACACACAAGCTAAAAATCCAAACACAAAATTTTAAGGCACTACTTTTAAAGATATTTCGTACATATACGTTTTATAGTTCAGATCCAAGATATAAAAGAGAAATGATCAAAACTACATCATGCTACCATTCAAAAAATTAGTCATTAATTATAATAGAAATTCAGCATACAAAATATATAAAACTATTTAAAAATATGACCAAACCCACAAAAAAAATCCTAAAAAAATGCATTCTTACCTTTGAATTGTAAGAGGTGGAGAAGAGAAGAGCCTCAGATCCTTTCACAAGTTGTAAAAAGAGAAAGGAAGAAGTTTTTTTAGGAGAGAAGATAAAAGAAATGGAGAAATGTGGGGTTTTTTGAGATTTGAAAGAAAGAAAAGAAAGATTTGAGATGAAAATGAGAAAGAAAATAAAAAAATGATTGAGAGATTATGCAGTTTAGGATGAAGAAGATGAGAAATAGGAAGCATTTTTTGAGGTTTTGAGATGAAGAAGTTCAACAATTGTGATTTGTGGGAGGGTTTGAGAGATAAAGAAGAAAAAGATGAGGGTTTGTAAGATGGTTTCGGAAATAGGGGTCTCGACCGTGGGTAAAGGGAAAAGAAATGGAAGAAGAAGAAGAAGATGAGGGCGTGTAAAGGGAAAAGAGACGGAAGAAGAAAGAAGAGAAAAAAATGAAACGGAAGAAAGGGATTTCGGCGCCGTGAGTTTAATTCAAAGAAGAAATAAGGTTTGGCGTCGGTCGGATTGACACCAAATGTAGCTGGGTCTAAACTTTTGGTGTCGGTCATAATTGGTGTCGGTTACAATTAGTGTCGGTCAATTTACCAGACTGACACCAATTGACCGACACCAAAAGCGACTGAAACCTTATATCTGTGTTTTGAAATTTAATTTGGATTATCCGTTACCTATTCCCTCTTTTGTTGTAGTGAATTTTATGTATTTTTTTAGTGTTGGATACAACAATCGAATGGTTATTCTGCCTATAAAATATCATACTTTTCTTTAGATCTCTTAACCTTCACACAACTTTTTTCTCGGTATGTATTGTGTTAGACCAACTGAATTGACTTTTCTTTTCGTTCTATACTAATTTTGTATGTTCAACTGCTAATTTTCATTTACAGTTACGTCGTATTTAACTATTATTGCTTTCGTTTGTTAGGATAATTTTGCCGTGGTCACCATTATTGAATACTGATTTTTCGTTTGCTCGACTGCTTTCAATTGCAACTATTTTCTAATATTTGGACTTCGAATGCAAGTTATGCAAGTTCTATCTATTGTTTAGAAGTTAATTTAAAGCTAGAAAATTGTTCTCTACAATGCAATTAAAAATTTACCAAAAATTAAACTTCCAAATAATATTTTCATTTGATCAAAGTTCACAAACTTAAAGATAATTTTATTTAACTTAATCGATTGTATTTGTTACGTAAATCTTAGATTATAGACTATTTTGATTATATGTTCCCTAACGAACTATGCGAGCATTGAACATTTAAATCAACGTTTTTCTAAACTATAGTTTTATAATTTTAATATGATTAAAGTGCGTGACAAAGGAACATAATATATAATTGTACATTAGAAATTGTGAAAATAAACCTATTAATAACATTTGTTTGTAAACTAAAAATTGGTTAGGAAACTACAAACTCACAAGGATAGTTTTTCCAATTACTTGCAAACTAAAACTGATCCAAACTAATAATAAATTTGTCACACTTACAACTTATAACAAATTTTATTTTTTGAAAATCATTGTATTCAAAATTCTACTTCAAATTTACTAAGAATGAAATTGCCACTTCTATATTAACTTCTTCTAAGCATCACTGTAATTTTAGAAGGAAAAAAAAAATAATAAAAAAAAAAAATAAATAAATAACTTACTAATTTTTATATTCACTCCTCTAAAAAGTGCCCTTAAAATATCTAACTTAATGTTTTCTTACATAAAAGTTTTATGGTAGGTTAACTCAAATCGGTTGTACATAATAGTTTTGTTTCTTTTATAAACTTTTAAACTAAATTTGCAATTGATTATATAATACTTAAAACCAACCGTTTAACATGAAAAACTACTAATATTTACCATTTACAACAACGGGTAATTTGATTTCAATCAGTTGAAATGTATGAATATTGTTGTTTGTGTACTTATTATATGTTTGTGCATATTTTTATTTTAGATATATAATGGATCCGGTCAAAACGATTGCAATATTGATAGTGTTGTATACATGGCAGAACTAGTTTCTACTTCTAGTGAACCTCATAATGAATCACGACTCTAGGGAATAAAATTATATTGCTCTTTCTTGAGACACAATTTTTGCCAAATGACATTTTTCTTGATGATGAGAGAAAGCGATCTGACTTGTCGTCAGACAACTAGAATGGATCGTGCTTGCTTTTGAATATTGTGCAACTTTCTAAGGACTCACAGTGGTTCTTAGGGTACAGACACATCGACATCAATGAAATGGTAGCTATCTTCCTACCTACAATAGTTCATGATGTTAAGAATTGTGATATTTGACACATTTTTACAATGTTAGATGAAACAATCCCACGACAATTTTAGAATGTGCTTATCGCTTTGATACGATGTCACGGGCTTCTATACATAAAGCCTGAACGAATTCAATCATCATGTACTGACGGTGATGAACGAGGCTAATGATGCAAACAGGACGAAAGTAGAAATCATTCTTCTTGAATTAATCCCGCCATTAACGAGGTTCGAAAGGATTGTTCTGACAAATATCCATTTGAAAAACCTCGATGAAGTTGCTACTTTACTTGCAATACCGATCAGCACAACTACTGCGACTTCCTCTTGAACAAGCACCATTGATGACCCAATATCTTTTTTTTGAAATGACGAACAATATTCAAAGGATGACCACACTTTCACTCCACTACTGTCTTTTTGTAAGCAATGTTATAATTTGCTTTTCTAGAATCATTTTATAAATGTTTTATCTAAAGTCTTTTTTTGTACTCATAAGATTTCATATATTATGAGAAATGGAAGTATTCCTCTAATATTTTGAAGTTAATGTTATCCACGTATTACTATAATTAGAACATGAGCGTGTAAAAAAATTTCAAAAAGAAAGTTAAAAAAAAAAACAATTTGACTAGCATCTATAATTTTGTACAGTAAAAAAAAATTTAATGCATGTGAAATGATAAATGAAAATTTTAAATGAACTTAATTCATGCACCAAACATAGTTTAACTAATATTCCTACTTAACTTAATCCTTAAAATAAATAACCATCAATTTAACTTAATTCGACTTAACTTAGTTTTTGCACTAAAACATAGATTAGCTTAATCTCTCAAATTAATTAACACGACTAACTTAATCATAACCTTCTCACCAAACATGTTTTTAATTTCAAAATCCCAGGAGCATCAAAAAAAACCTGGAGATAAATAAATGTAAGAACGCAACTTCTTGTAACAATGGGCACTAATTAAACGTTCTGATCATTCACATAAAAAAATGTATAATGAAAGTTTTAAATAAACTAAATGATGATAATAATAAATAATAATAATAATAATAATAATAATAATAATAATAATAATAATAGTAGTAGTAGGGAACATACATATCTTTATGTATACATATTTTCACTCTAAAGTTTAAAAAAAAACAAAAAAAAAACTACAACTTGGAAGTTCCAACTAAACAGTGTCTGAAAGTTGGGTAACTTTCAAACACTTAGGAACAAAAATTGATAGTTTATTTTTCCTTTTCTTCCTAATATGAACTTTCAGAATTCAGAGGTTAAAACTTAAAAGATGATGTGTTTATGGCACTAAAATCCTCTGCTAATCTGAAAAGAGAACTGTTTTTTACAGCACAGCACCTTATATTTAAATTAATTTCTTACCAGTTTTATATATATATATATATATATATATATATTTAATCTATATAATTTTATGAAAATCAAAACTTAGTCTAATTATATAGTAATAAAAGTTAAAATTTAGTCAGATTACAAATAACATGAACTTTATCAACCCAAAAAACATGGACTAAACTCTACTTTTATAGAAACAAAATTTTAATTTATAAAACAATAAATAAAAATTTGTACCTAAAAAACAAAAATATGAGCATATAAAAATTTGTACTGTGAGGGAGAGAGAGAGAAGTTGAGAACCTCAATCTTATCAAAACAAGTGGACAGGCATTTTCTTTTTGCAGATTCTTTTGACCAAAATCTTATCTTTCCGTCTGCCTGCGAGTGTATTGCCTCAAAAGTAGTAGAAAAATAAATTAATTAAATAAAATAAAATAGATGGAATTTCATATTTTGCAAAAGCCTAGAGAGTATCAGGTGCTTCTGATTGCCCTTCTCCATCCCATCATTTGTACAAATCAATTTCCCTTCCTTCAATGCACACCATTTTGCAATCAACTTCTTCTATGTTTTTGTCCCCCTACACCTTCTGTCCTCTTGTACTATTATCACCCTTTTGCTTAACTCCTCTAACTTCAAATTTCCTCCTTCGTGGGTTCTTGGTGCAAATGAAATGGACATGGATTTCTAG
This sequence comes from Cyclanthera cordifolia, assembly GCA_037832605.1. Classification (NCBI taxonomy): domain Eukaryota; kingdom Viridiplantae; phylum Streptophyta; class Magnoliopsida; order Cucurbitales; family Cucurbitaceae; genus Cyclanthera; species Cyclanthera cordifolia. The sequence goes on from JBBMEG010000004.1 coordinate 7,682,985, forward strand.
GAATTGTGAAGAAATTCAATGGTGATTTGTAACCAAGAGAATTGATTGAATGGTATGCGAGGCCTTCGGAGGCAACAAGAGTGAAAATGTTTATCATTATAGACCAATGGGAATGCGGAAGAGAATATGGAGGGCAATCAATAGGTGGAATATCTGTTTATGGTTGACAGGAAGAGAATGGCTATGAGAGGAATCATTGCCTTTCTTGGGAATTGGAAGGTAGGGTGTGATTATGTAAAAATCTACTACATGCGAGAGTGTAAATAATGATCACGGGAAACAAATTAGCAAGGATATAAAACTGATTATGGGAAAAATGGATCACCAACTTATGAAAAATGAATATTAGTTAAGGAAGGAATGATTTTAGGTGATCCATTCCTAATAATTTCTTTTAATTATTCTCATTCTCCTTATTTGAAACACCTAAACACTCCTCCATGTCGAAGAAAAGCGCCACATGAAGGGTATGTTACGGCCACCAATAACAAACGAGGAGAATAAAATTTTTGGTGTTTGAGATATCGAGAATCATTCCTCTTATAATCACTTTTTTATTCTCCTCTTAACTATTCTTTATTCTTTTTAGTTCTCACAACTTTTTATTCTCTTGTAACTATTTTTCACTCACATCGTACCAATAATTTAATTTTTCTCGTATCATTTTCTTTGCTTCGAATATAAATAATTATTCTCTTCACCTCAAACACAAATAACCATTATTATAATCATTTACTTTTCTATTCTTTTCCTAATTCTCATTCTCCCGTAATTATTCTCATTATCATTTCCCTTCCTCCAAATACACCCCAAGAAAAAACCCATTAGCATGTGATAGCAGCAAAACGTTACTATACTGGAAGGGAGCTAAACCAAAATTTCAAGTTAAAGATCATCGACTAAAATAGTAATTTAACCCAAAAAGAAAAGTGAAAAACAGAATGATTCCCATTTATTTTGTTGGCAGAAAGAACCATCACTTTTACCTGAGGGTTTACCTCATGAGTCACCATCTAATAATTTCAGAAGTTCGTATCAATCTTACACAATGCTAGAAAAGTTGGCGTTGTAATGGAGCAGATAGCTTGTAAGGGAACGTACGCTGATTTTGGAGCATATGATGGTCGCTTTTCTTTGCAAGCACCTGATATTTCACAAACCATAAAATATTAGTCAAAGACTAACACTTCATCATAGAACAAGTTATTAGTTTGTTTCAATCAGATCACACTGACTTCCCTCCTTTAAATGCAAACTTGAACAGCACTGCCTGCCCCTTTGAATTCTTCGAATGTGTAGGTTAAGTGAGAAACAGAGACGGAAACTAAAAACTTTCACCAAATAGAGTTGTCACACAGACTGCTGCAACTTCAAATGCTACACAGACTGTTGATGGAGGGGTAAGAAATTTTTTCTTCTTTTTACCCTCTTTGAAAGCTGTTGCTTCTGTCATTATCATTAATAAAAAAAGAAATTTATTGTTTCTACAGGGTTCGAATATTATACAAATACATAGTGAATCCTGCATGCAGCATAAATGCGGCTTTAGAGAGAGCAAAACTTCCGTTGAGAACAAACTTTTTGGATTTTCTCTTTAACAATCTAAAAGGAGAGATTCCATGTGTGTAAACAATTCGAGTAGAGAGAGGGCCTAGTGAACATTGCGGTTAATTAATCCTTGAAATGACATAAAAATATCTTTGTTATCTGTCCCAAATATCTCTTCTGCTTTTCTTAAAGTTACCTGGAAGCAAAGGCAATTGAAATAAGTAAACAAAGGTCCCAAGATGTAGAAATTCATAGCAAACTTCTAATAAATTTACCTCTCTAGTTTGCTGTTGAGAATTGAGTTGCTTTATGTTAGCAAGAAAGGCACTAAACTGCTCGTATGACAGACGACTCCTGGAATAAATTACTGATTCATTAGTCAACAAGTTCTTTTCTATTTCAAAGTTAATTAAACACGTCTTTCCATTGGAATAAAAAAACAAACCTAGCTTGACGGAAAAATTCCTTGCCATCAACTCGAGCAGGGCGAACTACGACATTTAAGTGTCAAGGAGTTAAAAAAGAATCATAACTATAATTTATAAAACATAAAGTTATATTAGGGCGGAGAGTTCGTGTCGAACATAGAACACACGTACATACTTCGGACACATGTTCGACACGTGAATTTCAATGTTCAATTTTCATTTTTTTAATAACGGGCCAAGTACACTTGAAGGACACGTTGGAGGATTTTTTTTTTTTGAAAAATATAGTTTGTTTAACCCAAAATAAAAAGGTTTTATTTTTTAATTAGTCCAATTTTAAAAAGTAAAACTTACATTTTTATCTTCCAAAAATTTTAAAAAATATATTAACCTATTATAATATTGAACAGATAAACTTCTCCAACAATCTAATTGGAGCCTACTTTAGAGAAGAAAATTGTGCATCTTTCTCTTCGTTACTTTGTTTCTTTGTTAATCCATTTTCAACAAAAGTTGCTTCACCTCCTTCAACTCAAATAGCAACAGATCTCTTCTCTTATGTTCATCTTCTCCATTTTCAACAAAAGTTGCTTCACCTCCTTCAACTCAAATAGCAACAGATCTCTTCTCTTATGTTCATCTTCGAATCTCATCCAGAAAATAATTTCTTAAAAATTATTGAAGAATAGGAAAAAGGTGTCAAAATCAAAAAACATTGTTTTCGTATTATTTTTTCTAGTTTTTTTTTTAATTATTATTATTTTCAAATTATTATTATTATTATTATTATTATTATTATTAATATAAATAAAAATTACATATCACAAAACGTTTTCGTGTCTTAATCTTTTCAAAATTATAATATAGTCGTGTTCTATCTTGCCCACGTACGTGCTTCGTACCATAAAAGAGGCAGTCCATAACTGAAAACTTCATCCCAAGGGATAAAGAGCGTACAAACAATTGGATTAACAAAAGAATGAACACCCAAATATAAAACGACAGAACATGCTTCAAAAAGTTCAAGAATGTCTAAATCTTTAAGAGAAAAAGATTAAACGTTCTTTTACCAGCCAGTTGACGAGAACGAGGAGGAGAACTTGCTGCTGAAGACTGCTGGCTTGACGGGTACCACGGGGATAGTGCAATTCGTCCATCATATGAGGGTTTTGTTGGAGAAGTTGAACCTGACGTTATCTGTGGAGAAGCAACGGTGGAGAATCCTCTGGGGGATACGCTTGTTGAAATGATTTTTGGAGTTGCAGATGGAGTGAACCTTGGGGTGATATATGGTGATGAATATTTTTGCCCAATATGTTTTCCTGTTTAAGATGAAACTTCGCCATTAATGTATAATTTATCCACCATAATTGAAGAGGATTCCTTGAAAACTAACTGCCAACAAGAATGACATTCTCAATTATTTTAAGAATTGATGTTCATATTTATGATAATAATTTAATTGTTACCAATTCTTTAGCTTCGACCATTCTCAATGAACAAGGTAATAATCCACAATACCTTCATCTATTGTGTTTTTCGTCTCCATAGAACCACCGACAGAATGCGTGGCGTGTCCATTTGTTACTTCATCTGATTTCCGGTGAGAGTTAAGTCCAATCCAACACCAAGAATATAACAAATAGATAAGAACTAATGGTTTGTTGAGATGTCAAATTTTAAGGAAAATAAGATCAAGGAATTCTGTAATACCCTTTACAGTATATGCTTTAGGAACGGCTTGATCACAGGTCCCAATATCAACAGTTTCAGTTTGCTGTTAAAAAGACATCAAAGGAGAAATTATACATGATTATGAATTATCGCATCGGTCAAGGGAAACTTACTGAGGATTCATCACTCAATGATAGCATAAGATGTCTCTTAAATGCCTCCAGCTGTCAGTAGGAAAGACAACAGACTTATGACAAGAAATATTAAATCTAATGAATTAAAGTACTCATTTTCATATTGCCTAAAATTGGATCACAATTAACTGAAAAGAGTACGTATTCAAGTTGAAGAATAGGCACACCATACATGAACCCAATTCGTAATCGGTTTATCTACCTAACAAAACTGACAGCATTCAACTTCATAACTAATTGTTTAATTACCCTAACTCCACATCACAACATCCTGACCGAGCTCCCGTACAGCCAGATCATATTTTTAAGCACGGAATATTTTGAAGGTTTAAGAACGAGATAGAAGGCAAGGAAATCAAGAAACCAATGATGAATTTATCTTTAAGAGTCGTACCTTATGCTCATTTTCCTTACAGATCATAAGCCAGGCAGATGTTTAAGTTCCAAAATGAGCTCACACGCTAGCTTTTATCTTAGTCTATGACCAAAACATGACTAACATCCATTTAGTTTGCACCATAAAGATGTTATTTAACTAGAATTAGTAGCCAGACCAGACAAATTACAATACAGGCCTAGACCTGGACAGCAACAGAGGTAAAGACATGCGAAGGGATGATGCTAACTTGTTTCTGTATAAGAGTGATCTCAATCTCACCTTTGCCAAATCACATCCAAGTTTTTTTGAAGTCATTGATAGTGAATCCCGTTCCTTGGAAAGCTTCATCTTCATAAGAAAAAAAAAACACAAGGGAAAGCAACATTACTTTAAATATGCTTCGATCAGTAACCAAATAATTAGACTCAAAAGCTCACCAAAATAATAGATGGAGAAGCAAAAGTATTTTGAATTAATCATCTCTTGATTTTGGTAAAGGAAGTATTCAAATGTATGCTAAGATAAACTCCCACACATTTGCATTTTAGTAAAACCAATTAAATATTATGTGCCAAACAATTATTTTCAATCAGTCAATAGATTCTATAGTATTTTGTAGTTGTATTTTCTTAATTCAATACAAACTTATGAGATCTAGTTGGGGATTATCACAAAACTGCTTATTTAAGGAGAACTCAAAGATTTTGCAATATCCAATCACTTTGCTCTCCCTCGTCCTTCGAGTAATAATACTATATCATCAAAAGCAATGTCAATATTCTATTAGATTAAAGTACCTAAAGTCCAAAAACACATTTCCATTCCAGTCTAATCAAACGATGTAAGTCCTTAATTCACTTTTCTCACTCAGCTAGTGAACTTGGAACAGAAATAAATCAAAAATTCTAAATTCACGCTTGTCATCAAATCTTAAATTCTGATCCTCAAACACTAACAGAGCTAGATGATAATTTATATTCCGAAGTGCCAATACTAAGTAGACAATTCGTAATATTATGGCCTTTAACCTTTTCCCGATTAGTGAATGAAAAGCTAACTACTGAGCTATTAGCCATGAATTTTTGCGGAGAACTGAGATGCTCAACAATCTAGAGCCATTGAATTTAAGCAAAACGAACAATTCGTTCTGTCATTCTCAATCATGGAAATTTCTCCAGCATGATTGGTCCAAATTTCGTTATCCAGATGCCAATAGAAAAAATCTTTCAAACACTTCCAATAGAAAAATATTACCCACTAACATTATCATGAAACGCAATCTTCAACCTAGACTCAGCTTCCTGGTTGGCATGCTCGAGGTGAGACAACTTCTCCTGCAAATCGTAAATGGTCTCGTCCTTCTCCTTAAGCATCTGCTTCATCCTTACCACATCAGCTTCAAGACTCAAAACACGAGAAGCAATCGCCATGGAAGTGATTTTACGCGCAAGATCAAGCTGATCGTAAGGATCTGTTGGAATGACCGCCAGAATCTCATTCGAGAGATTGAAATCCGGACCATTGCTCTGAGACATTCTCGATTCCTCCAAGAAAGAGAGATAGAGAAAGCGGTAGGTAGAGGATTGAACAGCAGAAATGAGACAAACAGGAAGCGGAATCGAAATCGAAATCGAAGATGATTTGAATAGAAAAACGAGGGCTTACCAAATGCAGAAATTAATGATAAAGAGTTTGTTGCGATGCGATTGATTAATTAATTAATTGCCCGCGCTCGGCATTTCTTATGAGCTTGTTCTGATTTTCAAATTGATGGTTTGAATTTGGAGTTGGTAAGTATAGGATTGTTCATTAGGTTAGAACTTGTACAACAATCAATTACAAAAGGGAGTTTCTGTTTGCTACCACTTTCAAATTTGTATACTTTTCCCTCCAAATTTCACACTATACACTAAACAAATTTGGTTGTGTTTTACTCCCAAACTTCATCCAACACTGAAAATAAATGGATAAACAAAAGTTTTAGCACGGATTCTATTATTAGGGGGCGTTTGGATTTTGGGTCGACGAGAGGAGAGAATGAGTAAAGGTTTGGATTCAACCTTTCCTCATCGACTCCTCTATCTCTCCTCCAAAATTCAAACACCCACTTAGACTTTTTCATCATCAAATTAAATAAGTAACTAATGAAGTAATATAATTCTTTTATATTTCTAAGTATCTAAGTCAATTTATGCACAATTCAAATAATGCTTACGTGATTACCTATTTCATCCTACGATATTTAGATGTCATGAAAACACAAAAAATAATTTCTTAGATATTTGATTATCATAGATAATAGATTAGATTCATAAGGGATGTTTGTTTTGCAATATTAACAAACAATTATAATTAATTTTTTACAACTCATTTTCAAACAAACACATCCAAACAAACTATTATAATCACTCGAAATAATCATTCATCATTCAAAAGATTCACTCATTTTTAATCACTCACTTCTAACCACTGATTATAATTATTCATTTCTAACGTCTCAAAATAATTGGTTATTTCTAATTACATCCAAACTATTTTGTTTGCAATCATCCTACAAAACACAATCATTCGAATGAGCTATATATTAACGGCAAACCATCTACAAAAATCATATTCATACTAATTATTACTATAACTCAAATTTTTAATCACCTTCTTAATTACCTCTTAGTTTCTCGAGACTTTCTGACAAAAAAAAAAAACTAGTTAATGAAAAAGAGTAGTTTGCAACTAAGTTATACATTATTCATTTAATATAATGGCATGTTGCTAAGTTTTGTTTTGAATATTCTTATGGTGTAGAGGAATAATTTAAATTTGTTTCTGTGAGAGTTGTGAATAACATGGAAAGCATACATTGCAAAAGCTGACATACAAACATCCGGTCTACGAGTGATTCCAGAGGATTTACTCGATACATAAACTCTGGTGTACTTCTCAAACATGGTTTTCGGTATACTGTTGTCGTGGTCCCTAGCCGCTGCACACGACATGACACGAAACAAAACTCCCCCTTCTTCCATGTTGCCAGAAAATCTAGATCGTATGACGTTTGCCGAGTATGTTGAGGATGCTCGTCTCTATTGTCTTCTCCTATGTTTTTTAGTTCAACAATATGTAACCTGTTAATTATCAGGTTGTGTACGATACGACTAGAGCTCTGCTCTTTTTTCTTAGTTGTCTTGATATGAATCCTCACGTTTCATGTTCATTCAAGTTCTCGCTTGTTTTTTGTGGCTATCTTAACGCTAACTTCTTTGATAAGCAAAAGACAATTTCATATTTTGGGACTTTTTAATTTCAGACATTGTCAAACATGTTCATAATTGTTAAAAGCCTTCTAAAAGAGTTTTTTAGGTGTATTTAAACCATATCTACCACCCTCTTCTTGTTCCTAGCCGTCTGTTACGAGTCTAGGAAGCCAGGAATGAGGGATCCCTCAAAATAGAGAAGGGTGGGCAGGGCTTTCGCAAGGGCCTCCCCCTCTTCCCTGTCAAGATAGATGGGAAGGAGCGCAGCGAAGCAAGCTACTTATTTACGATATATGAAATAAGGTTAAGAATAAATAAGTCAATCAGCTCAGCAGCCAGTAACATTTAAGCCTCTCAATTGATGTGTACAATTGACTTTTGGCTTCTAAGATCTTATTTTTTACAAATTGCATTTAATAGCTTTTTAAGTTCTTTTATATTCCAAGGCATGAACGGATTTTTTGCCTTAAAAATGACTTATAACACCTCTTTTCGGGGGATTATTGAATATTAAAACTTAAAGTTTTCTTGACCTCATTTGATGTTGTCTTTTTCAAATCTTGCTTTACGTTAGAATGTAAATCAAATCATTGAATTAATCTTGATCAAACTAATTCTGAAGTGGGTTCTTGAGATCTAAGAGTGACAATCATAGGTTCTAAATGTGATTTAAGAATTCTTCGTCATTCTAACTTAACTCTTGGTTGAGATCAAGTGTTGAGTTTTCTATATTTGTAAGCTTTTGTAAGTATCGTAGAAGTACATCTAGCTTTGTAAAACTGAACCGAGCAACGTTAGAGCTTATTATTCTACGATCCCTCTCAATGAGATTCATCCTCATCCATCAAAAAAAAAAAAATTCTAAGTCATGCCTATACTTTGATCTTACCAATGTTGATTAACATCCTGAGATTTGTCATTGCTAACCTTTTCTATAATCCATTTGTTCATGTTAGTTCTAACATTTGATTGCAGACTTCTGCAGAGGCAAATTATTCACTTTTAGAATCACATCCAATCGTTAGAAGGGGAATGCAAACAGTTAAACATGTTAAATATATCATTTTCCAAATGCACAACTTCAATACATTTTTAACAATAGATAGATAGATAGTCTTTTTCATGGCTTAAACTGTGATCTAGGAAAAAAATAATAATAATAATAATAATAATAATTTCATCCTAAAGTTTAACCAAAATCCTTGAAGATGCTTTAAATTAAACAGCTATGACAAAAGGGCATTATAATTTATAAATGTCAATCAATAATTTAAGCCACAATAATTAATCTTGCATAAAAGTAAAAGAACTGAAAATTAGTGTAATAAATTATATTATGAATAATTCAATGAGGATTCTTCATTTTATCAGTGGTTCATCACCGGATGAAGCAATAAGTGAATTCTTTGATGGCGTAGCAGACTAGCAGTAACTTGGCCTACTCCCAAACCTATCCATCTCTCCAACCAATTCATAACATCTTTCTACTTTGCTTAGCAATTTCAAACCTAAAACTTCTGAACTATCCCTTGAAGACAAGGGAAGGTAGGTAATCCATTTCAAGCAGGTAAGATTACTAGGTTGTACAACCTTTCACTTTAATCTATATACTCTCTAAAAATCTTATTACTCATTACTTTTTACAAAAATCCAAAGAGAGAAACTATCTTTTAAAGTCATTAACTACTAATTCTCGTTAGTAGTTCGACGGTATTATTGTGTTTTCGTGATTAAAAAATTGATTAAAAAAAAAACAAACTATCAATACAAACCTGATGATAATATATAAATAAATAAACTAACAATAGGGACTACCTCTTATACAAATGGTAAAAAGGGACTACTTTTAACTTTATTGAAAATATAAGAACTAAAGTTGTATATTTCAATGTACAAAGAGTAATAAAATAGAATTAAACAGAGATACATGTACATGAAGGCGCAGTGAATCGATGATTCATTCAGTTATCAACAATATTACAATCATTTGTTCTTTCAAATATCATGAAATTTGAAGCTTATGTGCTGCTGAGTCTACCATCCAATCGGTTACCAAACAAGGGCTTATAACAGTATTTACCACATTTTCTCAGGAAACAGAAACGAGTATTGAACAACAGATGCAATAAATATGATCCATCTTCAACACATCAATCCTACAGGATCTCCATTTCTGATAACCACCCAAGAAATTGATGTTTTGCAGCAGACACATTACTCAAACCGAACCCGCATCAGCTGGAGCTTTGCATGAAATCTTATGTCCAATGCTTGCTCGTCGATCAGATCGGCAGTGCTAATTATGCTCGTAAGCAAATACACATTATACTGAAGGATATCTTAAAAATGTGGCTCATTAGATTGTATAATGCATATTCAGTTTATTTCACAGATTTTACGCCAACAGTTCTGACACGAAAACGGAATTGAGGTCCAGACTCTTCTTCTTCTTCTTCGTCTTCGTCTTCACTAGAATCATCCACAACTCTATCCCAGCGTGCATAATCTAAAGTTGAGTGTCCTTTTGGTTTTGGGATTGTTTTCCACCCCTTGGCATCTAGGTCAGCTGTGCCCTTCTTGATCTGTACTTGAGGGGCAACTTCACTTTTAGCAATCATTTTGACCTCAGTTTTCTGATGGCCATCTTCTTCAGATAATCCACCGTTGACCTCTGTATTTTTGGTCAATTTGCAATTGAGCTCAAGTTTCTGTACTTGATCAATAGTTGGAGCTACAACATTTTCTTTTCCCTCATTGCACTTCTCGTTTCCTGAATATGCATTGAACTCGACAATGTATTCTTCTTCTTCATCCTCCTCCTCTTCCTCTAGCTCTGCTTCTGACTCAAGTATTGGAGCAAGTGACTTTCCTTAAGCAGAAAAAACAACTCTTACCAATAGTATACAATTAAACAGGATCACTCGATAACCACAAACTGAAGATTAATGACCAAGATCCTACAGTTACTTCCATTTCCAAAGCTCAAAAACAAAAACCCAGCAATCATACCGAATCCTTGCGCAAAAACAAACAAAACAAGTTCTACTACAACTTGTTTGCTATGGACATGATATTTAACAAGATCAATATGAAAACTATACCATCAAACATCAATTTCTGATAAACTTGATTAAATAAACAACGTGACAAGGAAAAAAGTAGCAAGTGCATACCAATTGCGTCTTGAGACGAGTATGGAGATTTTGATACACTTCTGATGATGGGTTCAATTCTATAAGTCTATTAACATCAAATAGAGCAGAATGGTATTCCTTGAGAGTGACAAGAGTCTGGGCACGGAGCATTAGAGCTCCGGTGTGGTTATGATCAAGTTCAAGAACCCGCGTACATTCTTCAGCAGCCTAAAATGGAATCAACAAGATTACCAGGCAAAACATAATTCAAACTGCAAGAACAAGTGGATTCTATATCACAGACAATCTCAATTCAGGGGGATGTTTACAAAATAAAAACCAACAATCAAAACAACCCAGAGTACCACATTCAAACCGAAATGGTTGGGTTGAATTATAATTTTCATTTGGTTGGGTCGGTTCTTGGTTGTTCAATCCAACCCAAACTAAAACTAATATTATAGGTGTATCTAAACTTTCATCTCATCAATAAAATGTTTTAATTTCTTATCAAATATGAGTGTGTAAGATTCATTAGGTTCTTAGCATGTTAAGTGGAAAAATAAGATTGACACAACCAGAAAATTTGAGTTAGTCTAAAAAATTCCCCAACCCGACCCAATTTGGACCATGTACACCCTTAATGTTGATCTTGGCATCAGTTGTAGGGTTGATTAACACAAATTGAAGCTCAATATTCAATTCAATCATACCTAAACGCGACAGTTCCAAAAAAAAAAAAAACGAATCCAATTTGGGGCAGAACAGGAAACGCTTCGAATTCAAAATGAGATTACCAGCAACAGATGTTGTTCTGCGTGAATCATGACAAAGAGCACAAAAAAGCCCAACTAAAACAGTGGATTCTTAAGAAATAGATATACCTTCTTAAAATCATGAAGCTTCAAGTGGCAAGCAGCCCTGTTACTATGGAGGGCAATCCTCTGGGGCTTGGTTTTGGCAATGGAAATAGCTTCGGTGTAGAACCTAAGAGCTTCAACATAGAGTCCCTGGCGATACATCTGGTGGGCTCGCTCAATTCTGCTCAAGGGTGCGGTGGCCATAGGCATTCGAATCGAACCCTAATTTACAAACAAACCCAAAATCGATCGAAATCGGCGAGGTTGATACGTTAAGAGAAAAGGAAATAGAGATGATGAAGTAGTAGAAGAAAGAAGAAATACACCCTGTGAAGAACAGCAGAGAGAGCCTCGTGGTTAGCGAAGCTTCGAGGGAAGAACAAGAAATGGACAGATCACGAACGTGACACGGATTGATTAATCCTTTTATTCTAACTTTGATTCTAACTTATTTTTTTGAAACAAAAATGTTCCATTTTTCTTTGAAAATTACCGTTCAAATACGATTCCTAAGTTACAATCGGCAGTATTTATCTGAATTACTTAAAATAATAAAATCAACTATCACTAAATTTAAAAAAAAAATAAATAAATAAAAAAAATTAAGTTTAGTAAAAATTTTTTTTTTTTTTTTTAATTGTACGATCTTAGCCAATAATTTTTCGGAGGGAAAGAAAACCGGATCTGAAATAAATGAGAATCAAATATGATCAAATTTGTGACATAATGTTTAATTGAATTACTAAACAATGAAACAACATGCCAACTATCCTTTATGTCAATTAATATTAATCTCTATTTTAATTTCAATCTCAAATTTATTAGAGCTCAATTTTTTTTTTAATATAGAGATTAAAATTTAATATTTAAAAATATGAAATCAAAAATTAAAAATAGTGATTAAAATTGAACTTTTAAAGATATATTTATCAAAATGAAACAAAAATTAACATACAAATTTTTTTATTTTTATTCCCAATCATTTTAGGTTTTGAAATGTAAGTTCATATTAGTTTAATATTAGAGAGAACAAAAATAAAATTAAGTATGTTATTATTTGAAATTATAACAATTAAATATGGAGATTCAAATTCATGAACTATATATGCATACTAATATTGCTCAGCTACTGCACTTTTTTTAGCAAAACTAAGCCATTTTAGTTTTTACCTTTGTTTTGCTTTTAATAAATTGGTTACTTGCCTTCGACTTCTAATATTTTCTTTAATCTCTTAACGTGCATACACGTTACATAACTAAAATATAAAAAATTGTATATTGGTTGAATGCGGCAAAACAGACAAAAAAGTGTTATATTTCAAACCTCCTCAACAATTAACATTATGAACAGAAACGGTTGGTAGCATAGTGATTTTATTGTTTGGCGCTAATCTAATTCAACACCTAAATTTGTAAAGTGATTATTTTGAGTCATAAAAAATGAGAAATTATTTTGAGTGTTTATAAAGAATAAATTGTTAAAATAACTCATTTGGCTATAATGTTCGTAATTGTTGGGGAATTAAATACGTAGAAGTTAGTTAGTTATGCGTTTAATGACGAGAGTGTGAGAAAAAAAATGCATTATTCCTATATCAAAAGTTACATCTACATACTTAATTTGTCTACTTTTGACAAATAACATGTATTATTTTATAGGTTTCATCAAACCATAAGAACTAAATTCTATTTATTCAAATTATATGAACTAAATTATATATATTTTTCAAATTATAGAGATGAAACTATAGCTTTTTAAATTATATGGACTAAATTTTAATTCTCTTAAAATCTCAAAAGATCAAATTTATAATTTACCTGATAATTAATAGGTTATAAATTTATTGATATTAAAAAAAAATCATAATAATCATGATTGCAAATATGAAAATGAAAATTAAATTTCAAGATTTTATTATATTAACTTATTTTTTAAATTCAATTTTATATTTTTAGATTATAACATGGAGATTGGAATGAATGATCTTATTATTTATAATATACACATTACTTTTTGAAATTCAATTTCAAACTCAAAAGAAGGTGGGAACTAATGGCATGTGTTGATTAAAAGCCCGCCCACTTTCCTGTCTAAAAGAAACAAAAATTATGGGCCCTACTTTGTTTCAATTTTGAAAATAGTTGAAATGGCTAGTTTTTATAAAATTATTAAAAAAAATAATTATTATTATTAATCATTTAAATTCATATCTAAAACAAAAATATGAGCACATATATAAATATTTGTCCTCCAAGATATTCTTAAAGTGCGTTTGACCCGCCGAGTTAGACCGGGAAGTGAAATTACCTGGCGTTTGGGCCACCCGATTAATAAAACGTCTCAACTCGTCGCGTGAACACGTCGTTAACACAGCCAGGTTACTTGCAGGGAACGAAGCATGTCACTCGCGCACTTCACACGACCGTCCACCTACTCCTTCACTTCTCTTTCGCCTCTTTGATTTTGTAGGTTTCTCTCGCGTTTTCTCTCTTGTTTTCGATGGTTTCTTCGATTTTTTCTGTTTTCGCTCTCGATTGTTCACGGTTTCTTAAAAGTTTGAGTGGTTTCTCTGGTTTCTGATGATTTGTCCCTCAATTTCTGTATGATTTCTCTCTGGTTTCTTAAAACCGGTGAGTTAGGGTTTCGGTTCTATTTCGATTTCTCTTACGATTTCTTTAATTTCTGTCTTCGATTTCTCTCTGGTTTCGATTTGCATGTCCATATCTCTTGGTTTCTTAAAAATGGTGAGTTAGAGTTTCGCTTCTATTTGCTTCTTTTTCGATTTCCCAGTGATTTCTCTACGATTTCTTTCTGGTTTCTCTCTGTTTTCGATTTGCATGTCCATATCTCTCTAATTCTTAAACATGGTGATTTAAGGTTTCACTTCCATTTGCTTGTATTTAGATTTCCTTATGATTTCTCTCTGGTTTCTCTCTGTTTTCGATTTTTATATCCATACCTCTTGGTATCTTAAACATGGCGAGTTAGGGTTTCGCTCATGTTTGCTTCTATTTCGATTTCCCTATGATTTTTCTGCGATTTCTCTCTTGTTTGTCTATGTTTTCAATTTGAATTTGATTTCTCGCTCGTTCTTTGTGTCTTGTATTTCATATTGTCACTGTTTTTTAATTAACTTTTTTCCTTCTAACATTAGATTATACTAGTAAAAGGATATTGATATGTTTCATTTTTTGAGGTTAAACTTCAAACGAATGATATGCTCATATCGTTGCCTATAACTTGTCGGTTATCCAAGCTGACATATGGAGATAAATTTCCTTATTCCCTATTCTTGTTATTTTGTCCATTCAATTTTTTATTTGTTCCAGATTTGTTTCTGTTTAGGTTGTACTGGTGAAGGGAATTCTTAGTTTCATTGAGGTTTACCCTTCAATGAAACTCATGTTTATACCATTTCCTACAACTTCAAGGTTACTCTTTTTTCTTCTCTTATGGCCGATGATGTTCATTTGTTCTTGCTTCTGATTAACTTAAAACCAGCATGCTTTAGCTGATTGTGTATTTTGTAAAGTATTTTGTCAATGATGTTGATTGTTTGCTTTTTAAAAACCAGCCAATGATGCATTATGTTTTGATCATTTTCTTTCTCTGGCCTGTGATGATTGACTCATACTTATTTTCAAAGTATATTCTTTAGCATTTGTGCTAGATTCGTATGTGGTGTCGATGAACGTAATGTTTCATCTTGGTGTACATATGATTTTGGTCATGTTCAATGAATATGTTATTGACTGAATTTGTTGGTTTTACACTTATGAGGCTGGTTCAACAATCCTGGGGCTAGTTAGTTTTACAAGTTGTTATTATGCTGGTTTTATTTTGAAATGAAGTGTCCTAAAACCTGAGGCCATTAATGCATGATATCTACCATATCCTACAAAGTGTACTTGACTATATCCTTGATTAGATTTTTATCTACCTAATTAATATTGAACATTCATTCTCTTATCTTTTGATTGATAAGACATTTATCCAACATATTGAATATGTTGGTTGGTCTTATTCAATGCAACTTATGTTATAAAATGTATGGTTCGGTTGGTTTGAATGACAAGCTTTTCTTCTCTCTTTTTTACTCTTTATTCTACATTCAATTTTCCATGTTCGAAATCCCTTACGAACACCATTTTTTTGTAGGTAAGAGACTCATATCAGTACGAGGATCATAGGTGCTTCGATTGTTTGCCAACAACAGCTCTCTAATTAATATTAAAGGTTGGTTTTTACATTTTCATAGTTCTATGTAATTGATATAAATTTTAGTTGTTGTTTTTATTTTCTTGAACTCGTGTCATTGGACTTTGACATAATGTTTGTATGAACTTATTGACATCTTTTATCATATACTTGAAATTATGGACTTTGAATTTGACATATTTGACATATTTGGCATATCTGACATATTTGTATGGACTTATTGGACATACTTGACATACTTTTTATTACATACTTCAACTTATCATTTGATATGAAAAAGTTGTAAATTTATGAACTTTATAACTTTGTGAACTTTAGTAATCAAATGAGTTCGAAAATTTAACTTAAAATCAATTTCTAGAACTTAGTATTATAGGATAGTAGAAGATAAGTTGATCATTATATTGACATAGTTAGAAAGTAAATTATTAATAACTTTCCTCTAAAAGCTATCTACATTCAACTTGTTAAATTTTCTCATTCTAATTATATGAACTTTAGTAACCAATTGAGTTCATGAACTTTAGTAACCAATTTTCTCATTCTAATCATATGAAGTTTAGTAACGAAATTTCTCATTCTAATTATATGAACTTTAGTAACCATTATAAAAACTATCTACATTTAAGTTTGTAGGTTTTAAAAAGTAATGATGATTTTCAAAGAAGTATATCATTCTATGAACATAGTTAAATAATGAACTATAATCAACTTTCCCTTAAAACCGAACTATAACGAAGTTGTAAAACTGAACTTTATAATTTTTTCAAGTTTAGTAACCAATGTTGTACAAAAATCAAACTTAATTTCATTTTCTTACCAAGTAGCATAGCTTCACAAATAGTAATTATAGAATTAAATACAAAAATTCAAATAGTTATTCGGCTTTCTATTTCCATCTAACATAATCTAATTTCTCAATTATATTAACAACATTCATTCCAATTTACTAATTATAATATTTCAATTTCATTTGAACATGGTAGTGAATTTATTTCATAATTATAATATTCAAAAAAAATTATTTAAGTTAATTTGTTTTTTTTATTAACACTTCTCATCCCAACTCTGCACCCAAACACAAACTTCCTAACACTTCTCATCCAACCTTGCACCCAAACACAAACTTCCTAACACTTCTCATCCCAACCCTCCACCCAAACACAGACTTCCTAACACTTCTCATCTCAACCCTCCATCACAAACACAGACTTCCAAATACTTCACATCCCAACCGTGCACCATAAACACAGACTTCCTAACACTTCTCATCTCATTCCTTCTCATCCCAACCCGTTCTATCCAAACACGCCCTTAGACATTTTATTAAACTAATTATTAAATAAAGAATACATACTCCATCAATACTAAATTTATGAGATAACCACTTTCTATTTCTTTACTTTTTCTTAGATTTTTCCTCTATTTTTTTTTTTTCAATCTTCCTTTAACCAATCTTTCTTTCTTGAATCAATAGAAATTCATCTCTACGTTTACCTTTGGATAATTTGAAATTTACATCCCTTATCGATTTAACAATAATGGACATGCCATCAAAATTTGTCGGAAGCTTCTTTTTTTTTTTTAATCCATTTCATTAATCAACCAAACACATCAATACAATAATTTCGCAACTAGGCAAATCTCTAAGTTTTTAAAAATAATTTAGAGAATGTTTAGTTCCTTTAACACTTTAAATTTATGTGTTAATTTTAATTTTGAATTAAAATTAATAAATCCTAAAATTTACTTTGACAATAATATCTTATAACTACTTTTTATACTTTATTTACCAATTAGATTCTCATATAATAACCTACTCAAAATAATATTCAAATAATTTGCTACAAAAAAAGAAAATAATATTTTTGACCAAAATCATTATTTTTTAATGGAAAATTTTCGAAAATCAAAAGAGTGACGATTAATATTCTCTTAAAAATTTTAAACTTAAAACACATATTTGAAAGTTCATAAACAAATACGGCACATATGTGTACATGATACTAGTACATATTAATGACATAAATGTAAAATAATAGGTTGAGGAGTAAAATCAGAATTTTAAAAATAAATAACTTACCTCCAACGTCGTCATTTGTCATCGTTAATGTTTTGAGAGGTTTTGCTCAACTCCAACTTTTTCAATTACAGAACAGTGCCTATCTTAGCAAAAAAATCGACAAAACGTAATTCCGGAGCATTATCAAGACGAAAACACTTGATAATGCAAGAGTATTGAGTGTGGACAAGTTGAAAGAAATGATGTATAATAGTCAGTGCATCGGATTCAGTGTGCATCATAAAAACCCAAGTATAACGCGAAGAATCATCAACTAAAATCAAAAAGTATTTGTATCCTTTATATGTTGGTTCCTTAAAAGGACCCCAAGTGTCACACTGAATTAGATAAAAAACATTTAGAGCTACATTGTTGCTAAAAGGAAAAATTAAGACGACGTTGTTTTGCCAAAGGACATATGGTACATAACTTGTTAGGACAACCCGTAAACTCCAAAATAGGTTTCATCTGCTCCAATCGATTTGATGACAATTGACCGAGTCGGTTATGCCATATTGAAGCTGTAACTAGACAAGGAACTAGCAGTGGTGGAGGTTACAATATGTATAAGTCATTGGCACAATCAGCCCTGCCAATCATCTTTACACGGTGCTTGTCTTGAATTACGCAGTTATTACCAGAGAAGTTCAAAGAAATTTGAGCAGTCTCCAATAAGCAGCTAACTGATAATAAGTTGTATGAAAAATTGGGAATGTACAATACATCATATAAGACCAAATCTGTACTAAGATGAATATCACCAATTTTTCCAACAGAGACACGATAAGAAGTAGGCAAAATAATTGAGACATTTGAGACTTATCTCCAATTAGTAAACAAAGAGGAACAATGTGATACATGACGGGCAGCTCCCGAATGTAAAACCCAAGATAATTCAGAAACGAGCTAAAGGTGTTTGCGAAAAATACCCGAAACATGATTCACGACTTCTAGATTTGCTTCTTTGAGAGTGAGAATGAAGCAGATTCATGAGCTGAGATTGATGATCCGAGTTCAAGCTATTAAAGAAATCAATTCGGCTGCCTATGATACTGATTTCGAATTTTATGTTTTGGAATTATTCTGAACAAGACTTCTACTGCGAAATCTGTATCCCTGTGGATATCCGTGCAATTTGTAGCACTTCTCGATTGAATGGCCTTGATTTCCACAATGAGCACAAGTAACATTTGCGGGTTCTTTCTTGCGGTTCTTGTTTGCATTTTCAGCTGCTAAGGGTGTGATTGAATCAACAGTTGATATATCGGCAGTATGTGCACTTCTTTGTCTCTCTTCTTGAATTACAAGAGAAAAAGCCTTTGAAATAGTTGGAATGGGATCCATGAGGAGTATTTGGGTGCGCACGGCTGAATAGCTATCGTTGAGACCCATCAAAAATAACATCACATACTCTGATTGTTATAATCAAAAAATTTTGACATACCTCCACAAGTACACATATCAGTGGGTTGATAGTCACATAATTCCTGCCAGATTGTCTTCAACCGCATATAGTAGGATTCATTGGAGGAATTTCCTTACACAGTTGTTACTAATGGTTTTCGCAGTTGATAAGTCTTGGGGCCCATTGCAAAGGAATTTGCTAGTTCTTCCCAGATTTCATGAGCTGAACCGGAATACACTAAGCTTGCTGCTATTTTCTTTGAAACTGAGTTTAAGATCCAGGAGGTTATCACGTCATTGTTGCATTTCCACGAAGCTGAAAGTTTCTTGTTCGTACTATCTGGTTTCTTGATACTGCCATTCACTAACCCTTCTTTATTTTTTTCCAGAAAGAGCAATAAGCATCGAAACAGCTTAATAACAGTTTAGTAACAACCTAACAATTAAAACTAGGTGTAATAAGAAAGATAATAGGAAAGTGTACAATGGAAGAAAAATATAAAATGAGATGGGGTAGAATTAGTGTGTATTCTGTTAGCAATACTAAGGATGTCCTAGTCCACCACAAGTATTTTCCCTTAAAAAACTGATTCCAAAAATAAAAAAAAAAGATGCATAATATAACAGTAACTGAGCAGCAAAGGAAAGAAACACATACAATAAACAAAGCCGAAAAGACCGAAGTGAAGTGGAAAAAGACCAAATTAACACATAAGCCCACAAGCCCAGTTTTATATACAAGCAGAGACTATTAACAAATATATAAAAAGCACATCATGATACCTTCACACATGCCCATAAGTCAGCTTCGATAAAAAGCTAACCCGAAGCCATGAGAGTGTTCTTCTCTCTCTAAAAGAGAGAGAGAGAGAGAGAGAACTTCATGTTTTTTTCAAATTCAAGTCTTGATGAACAATAACCTTCATATGAGTACATCACCTTCCATTAATGAGTAAATATTTATGGGGATAAATTTTTATTAGAAAAAAATGAAAATAGCTTACCTGACATGCTAGCTCTATCACTGTTATCATTATTGTAGGGTATGTGCATTCTTTTTTTTGTCTCCATACTTTGAAACTGTAAGCGGATAAGTGTTAGGGCATATTTGATTATGGCATGAATGGAAATGAAGCGAAGAAAAATCAAGGGATAAATAAAGAAAAATTAAATTAGTGATTAATTTGAGGGAAGTTGGTGAGTCAAACAATATGAAGGAATCTCTTTCCTTCCATTCTCAACCCTTCCCAGCACACCAAAAATATTCTTAAAGAATTCAAAATTCTTCACGTCCATATCAAAAAAGTGAAGAATAATTATGGACATGCGAACAATTCTGATTAGATATGAGTCCAATTTAGGTGTACGCATGACTATGTACATGTATGTGGGTGAATATTTATAGGTTAGGACATAGAGTGACCACGACCACAAACCTTACATAGATGACACCACTCCTCTTAAATAAATCTGGATTACCCTCAAACATTGTGTAACGCCCGCGGTTATGAGAGGTACATGAATAAACCATGTCCGCATCCGAATGAGAGAAATCTTGGGAGATATAGTCTCATGGTTAAAACAAACTTAAAAGAGTTGATTTGTACTACCTATACCATCAAGATGCACATTCCTTTTTCGGTGCCACAATCGAAAGAACTTCAAAGTTAAGCGTGCTTAGCTTGGAGTAGTCTTAGGTTGGGTGGTCTCTTAGGAATTTTCCTACGATGCATGTGAGTAAAGACAAAACATACTAAAAGACACACGATGGTTTGTGGAGATAGTTTTCACTCTAAAAGCACTAAAAAGCAAGTAGTTAACGTGGCAAGGTCGCAGCGGATATATGAGAATATCGGAGACCCTAATCCGGTTCCAAGACTTCATCCAAATCTTGGACTACGGATATTACACATTGAAACCATGCTTCATCAATCTTTTGGGTCGTTGTTTCAAATTAGTTATAGAATTTAAAGGAAATTCATTTTAGCCTTTTTCCTAAACATTTCCTCCAGCTATATGCTACTAATACCAAATAAAAACAAAAACAAAAAACCTAGCATCTAATTGAAGGAAAGTACCACTATTTTGTAAAGCTGAGCCGTAACGTGGACCATGAACTGGGCCGCGTTCATGTTTGGCCCAAATCACAACGCTGTTGGAAACATTTGAGCCGCTGGATGGTTTGTTGAAGACGGACCCAACTAAGCCCAATTATCCGATCCACTTAAATATTACATGGGCCCAACATTTCGATTTTTTTTTTTTTTTTGATAAATTGTATTAGATCAACTCTTCTCAAAAAAAAATTAATTAAAAAATGTTTTTAAATTTTAAAACGTTGTCAATACTTTAAATATTATATTATAAAAAAAAAAAAAAAGTGATAATCCTCATTGATATGAATGATTGCATTTGTTAATTTTCTTCTCATGATTAAATCATATTTATAATTATTTTCGAGAATCGACATATATTTTTTTTAAGATAACATCCTGAAAAATTCTAACCTATGAATTAATTGACAAGAAAAATTATCTAAAGTATTTTAAGACAAAATGATAGTGTGAACAAAGGAAGAGAATATCCAAATTTCATAGTCGTTTTGTCTTCTTAAATTCATGCCGACATTATTTGTTAGACAAAGATAAAGACATTAGAGAAGTAGAGAAAAGAGAGGATAATTTTTTTTAATCTTTTTTCATGAATAAAATTTAATATTAAAATTTTCAAAATATTATTATAATCTCTAAATTTTAAAATGTTAAATTATAATCCTTACCTTTTTTTTAATTTTAAATCAATTTATACCATAAATTTGAAGTTAATATTAGTCTAAACTTATTATGTATGGTTAATCAGAAAAAACATAATTTTAAATTGTAAAGAGAAATATGGTAATTTTAATGTTTTTTAGTTTAATAATAAAAATGAAACTCTATGATTCAAAAAAGAATAAATATATAAATTTTAAAACTAAAATAAAACATTTAAAATGTTTCGAATGAAACAAATTACAAAGTTAAAAAAAATGTAGATAGCATTTCAAGCCTATTAAGTTTAATGTGGTGGTCAACATGAAAATTCCCAATTGACCAGTCAAATGGTAACTATTTTTTGTTTCAAAATTCATAATTCATCTAGAAGTAGCTAGTGAATTAGCCCTAAATCTTTTATCCACGTGTAATAGAAAAATTAAATAGCATTTGTTTTTTTTGAAATACTTTAAAATAGCACTTCAAATGCTCTTTCAAAAAAATTTATTTTGAGTAGAGGGGGAGAATGGGACAACAAATTTTACATAGAGTGCACGATCAGACTCGAACCACTGATCGAATAGATGTTAATGTATCACTCGCAAATAAACACTAATATTCAATCATCATTTGCTTTATCCCGCATTATGAAAAAGAGAAATTCTCATTATATTTATAAAATAGATGAATTACTTGTTTGGTTGGCGATTAATTTTAAAATTACGCTTACATGTTATCTAATTTATTTTTACATTGATAAACATAGAAACAAAAGTAACAATGAATTTACCCATTAGATATTGTTTACACTCAAACTATATAGTAAAATAAATAATACTTCCAACTTGTTTTAGAAACCTATTTGAATGGTCAAATTACAGCCCCTTTTATTGAACTTAATAAAGCTGAAAAAAAGAAATTAAATAATATATTTAAAGATTTTTGGCATTAAATTTTGTTTGGTTTCACACTTAAATGTCGATGTGGGGTATTATGTTAAAGGGCAGCATATATAATTGGAGCACAAATTTCTTCACCTTCATTAAATATACAACTTTATTGGTCAATAAACTGAGATATTCTAGCTGTGTTGTCACAATTTTCTCCCACATAAATAATACCTGTTACATTTAAATAAATTAAAAAATCAAACTGACTTTGAATCTTAATTACCTCAATTTGCATTTATGGATTTAAATCTGTTTCATTTTATTCAAAATTTAATTGAATTACATTTAAAAGGACACAGTTCTATATATTTAAAATAGAAAATACAAACAAACTCTTTACTTAATTAGTAATCATTTATCTAAATTTTATTTAGTTAATTAGCATTCATTTATGTAAATTTTATTTAGCATATTATTTAGTAGATTTACCAACTTTCGCCACTATTTTATTTTGGTTTCTAAATTTTTAAAAGTTTAATTTTAATTCTAAATTTTGATATTTGTTTTTGTAAGGGTTGTACTTCAATAAAACTTAAAATTAGACTTTAAACCTTTTTTTCTTTTTAAGAAAATTATCACTTTCTTCTATAAAATTTTAAAATATCTTTTCCTACTTTATCTTTTATTGTATTAGTATTATTGAATTAATTTCGATTATTATTGACTTTGAATTTATTATAAATATCAATTTTAAGATTTTTTTTTTCTTTAAAGTTTCGGAATTAAACGTGAACTTTTGAAAATTCAAAGATCAAAATTAAACAAAACTTAAAGGTCAAGAATTAAAATTAAACTTTTTAAAGTTCAGGAACCAAAATAATATTTTACCCATAAAATTATGCTAATTTTGACTTCAAATCTATCCAAAGGCACCTACAAGGGTAAAATTTTGTTTTTTTTTTTTCCCTCTCGTGAAAACTTGTAGTTCACTAAATTTTATAATATCAAATATATGTTTGACTACGACCGGAAGAGAAGAGAAGAAATAGGAAGGGAACGAAAGAGATAAAAAAAATGAAAATACGTATGAGTAAAATTAGTGACTGGTTGAATAGAAAGTGGGGGGCGAAAGAATGAAAATGAATCCTTTATTTTTCCTTCTAATTTCATCCCATAATTCTAAACATAAGTGGGTATTGGATTGTATTTAGTGGGTTGTCAAGTAGCCTCTAGAAGAGTGTAAAGGTGATTTTATTTTTGAGGTTAGAAAGGGTTGAGAGAAATCAATAAATGCATATATAGTTAGGGAAAAATAAGAGCCATAAAATAAAATAAAATAAAATAAAGTGGAAAAATAAATGAATAGGAATAGTCAATTGACTCAATGGGCAATGCCATGAAGCTAAGGGCAAAATTAATGGCTCAGCTTCCCAGACGGCTGGGTTACCATGTCACCACACTCACATTAATTAATATCTATTTATTTTCTACTTAATATTTTTTTATATAACAACTAAATACTATTAACAAAAGGGTTTATGAGTATATAATCTACTTATTGAATCTAATTTAGACTTCATTAATTTCTAAATATCTTGTGAGTTGTTGTAACGTTTAGATTTAATCAAATTTATCCTATTCTATTTTATGTATATAGAAGATATAAATCATTAAATTATTATCATCCTCATTCTTGAATATATTATTGATTTATTGGAATAAAAGAGATTCGAGCAGGTTACCTAATTAATATGACAAATAAAATATTATTGAAGCTATATTTTTATTAATTTTTTTTTTTTGAAGTTACGACATTGAGGATAGAGACTTGAATCACTGATCAAATAAATGCTAATGTATTATTAATGTCACTTAAATTATACTTGCTTTTAGTGAAGTTATATTTCTTTGACTATACTTTAAGTTGATAATAGATTCACTGAGGGAACTAAAAACAATATTTGCTTGTTATATGCTCGTTTGACATTAGTGATGCATTAACATTCGCCAGTGATTTGAGTATTCATAGTGCCTTCTATATAGAGTTTATCTCCTCTCACCGTCAACTTGAAAAAAATAAACAAACAATATTTACTTATTTTTACTTTATTTTTTCTAATTTATCTAGAATATTTTTAAAATAGATTTATCAAAATATTGGACCAAAAGTAATTGTTGTTTTTTAATGTCCATCGAAGTCTTAAAATGAAATAAAAAATCTATGATAGAAAATTGAAATATCATGACTTAAAAAAAAAAAAAAAGCATTTAATAACATTATTATTATATTATTTTTAAGGGGTGAATGAATTTAAACGGATGTGATTAAATCTAACTAATATAAAAAATGTCTCATTTTCTTCACAATTACCCTTTCGATTAAATTATATTCATGTTAAATTTTAGTTTACAATTTGTATAAAATGTATTCGAATCCTTTTTTTTTATTATTAGATAAAATTTTTACGATTGTTTGCCGACCAATAAATTAAAACATCATCCGTACAACGAAGGATTTCTACAGGTGCACCACTAATAACTCCACTACCTTTGATTATTATTATTTATTTATTTATTTTTCCTCTATTTCATTTTCATCAAACTTAAATAATAATAATTATTATTATTTGAAAATTTAGAAAGCTTTCATTTTCAAAGAATTAGTATGAAATAAAAATTTAATTTTCCTTGAAATTTGGGCACCGCTGTAAATGTTTGGGATCTTTGATACAAAAGAGTTGAAACAATAAAACCTTGGAAATTGAAAAAATGGTTCAAGTTGAAGATTAAATTTGAAAATTATATTTTTAACTAAAAATTGAATTAAAGAGATAAAAAATGAAAAGAAATGAAAAAAAAAAAAGTTATTTCAATTTCTTGGTACCATGATGTTTACTTAAACCAGAAAATTTAAATTTATGATTAGTTCAATCATTATTAAAATTTGAAAATTTGGTTGAAAATTAGACATTTAGTTATAAACAACCTGAAGAGAGAGAAAAAAAATACTAATGAAAAATTTTAAATTTATGAAAATAAATAATTTAGTTTTATTGTTGTTCAATAATTATAATTATGAATCTCATTATAAATAAAAGATTAGATTATAATTATTAAAATTCAAAGAAGTTAATACAATTAAAATAATATATGAAAAAATAAACAATTATTTGAAATTATGGGTACAAATATATAATGTTATAATAAAAAAATTAAAATAAAATAAACATCAATCATTCCATAAAATTATTCGACCTCTTATCTCTAAATAAAATCTACAAAGTGTCAAGATTAATAAAAACATATAGTTTTTTTTTTTTAAAAAAAACAGGGCTTAAACTATGTCCTCATATTTTTGTCTTTTCCTCCACTTATAACTTATCCTAAAAACCGTACT